>CM076682.1:149795662-150038162 GCA_038501925.1 Xenopus petersii
CCAATATCATTTACAGAAATGACAAAAAACCATACAGTCGTAGTTACGATTCATCCTTCTGGGCTTTAATGTCCAGATTCCAAAATGCTTCACGATTTTTTCAAATATAACTTTCTCTTACCTCCACCTCTAAGTACCAGCATTAATTCTATGACTGCATATCACAATTGAAAGAAACGGTGTCCTGCTTGTTTAAAATGATGTGGGACTGGCATTCCTTCCTTGACTTCAATCCTAATTGTGGAGCGATGCTGGGAAATAGGATCCCTAATTAGTTGTATTGTCTCTCCTATGTACAATAGTCCATGTGGCCCATTTATCAAAGTCCTAATTTATCTAATTTTCTGAAAAATCCTCCGACCAAATCCACACAGGTGTTTGTCAATACATTTTCCCGAAAATTTTCTGTGCGAAAAAAATCTGAAAAAATTGTGAAAAAAAATCAACCGCACAAATTTTTAGATTTTCCACACAATGTTTTTTCTGGTTTTTGCCTGAAAAACACAAAATCCTCAGATTATTGCATAAAACCCAGCGCTGATCAAGATATCTTCGGGACTTCTCCCATTGACTTATATGCTTTATAAGTCAATGGGAGAATGATTTTTGGACTGGACTTTTTCCATCCTTGGGGTATAATAAATTCTGAAAAATTTGTGTTTTTTTCCCACTAAAAATTCGGATTAAATAGTAAAAAACCACAAATTTTTTGGATTTTTGGCATTCGGAGTTTAATAAATAACCCCCTGAATACAGTAAGCTGCATAATTATTGGAACATGTATAATATTCTCTTATCTCTCACATATATTTTACCTGACTGTGGGTGACTAAATGTAGAGCCTTTTATTACACTACCATATTATGCACATCCCAAACATGGATGCATGCATGCTTGATATAATGTATTAACTATATTAACTAGCTCATTTTACGTATGCTTGATATAAACGTACGACTGATATAAATCTACGATTTGATGAGGCCTTCCGGGGCTGTTTGGTACATTTCAGCACAGCGTGGAGAGAGGTCCGATGAGTGCTCCTGGTTTGTATACGGATATAAATGTATGCCATAAGATAAAACAAATCTCAATTTAGTATCTGGGTGAATTTTTGTTTGCACATTGGCTTTGTGCTGGTGCCTCTGCAACAGGTTTTGTACAATACGGGAGGGCCACTTGCACAGGGACTAACCGATACCTGTACAGTGCCATAACTAATCAGGCTGTATCATTCAGTACCGACTGAGAACAGAACGACCAACTGAGCCCCATAAACAAACCAGTAAGCCTTCGGTGCACCTACTGTATATAAAGGCTTACTTAGGAGACTAGTCTCCCATTAAAGGACATGTAAACCCCCTCCTCAAAAATGTAATCAGCGAACAGCCTCTTTGAAACCTTTAGATAACTGCCACTCTGGTTAAAAAGGTTAACAGTAAGGCTGCAGCATCCCCTTAATCACTTAGAATTCCTTCTCCTCCTCTAACACACTCTGCCCCCTCCCTCAGGAATTTACTTTGGCTGTTGGTTCAAGAGCATGCTCAGTTCTTCTCAGGTCAGATTACTAAATACACCCTACAGTCTACCAGGCAATGAAGAGATAGCATTGCTGCTTCCCATAGAAACTCTGCTCTAGCTGTCTGATCCTATTTTTTTCTCCTAATCACCTCTCCTAAGCTCAGCTTAACGATTACAGTGCTCAACCCCAGCAGAACTACAGTAGAACCCAATTTATGATTTTCAGGGGACCAGAAAAAAATGGTGTAAAATCCATTTGAATTGTGTATAATATATATGTGGGACCACAAAATAACAATGTAAAATGAGGGAAAACTTGAAAAATTGAGGTTTCGCTGTATTTATCAAAGTATGTTGTGCCTGTGTAAAGCTGCATTAGGTATTGCATGAACTTTACAGAATACATATCTCAATCTCATCTCTGATGTGTCAGAGGGAAAATGGCCGCCGGGGGAAAGCTGCCCCTTCCTGTTTTAGGAAAATGTGATGGCGCTGACAAATGGAGGGGTATATGCAGTACACATTATGTGGCTTGGGAGGGAAGATGTGCCCAACTTATATACATATAGGGAAAATTTAGGCTTAACATGTCCTTTAAAATACATTTCATAAGATAAATATACTGAAGTGATAAAAACCAGTCTGGCACACAATCAGCACACGACTATCTGTAAATTACCTGATCCAGCGTGACCAACATACTTAATAAGGCATTTCCCAGTCTCTATACTCCAGAGTAATGCTGTGTGATCTACAAAAAAAAAAGATAAAGCATTAGAAAACAGAAATAGAAATAATTATTTCATAATTTCTAGGATCAATGGGAGCTGTTAATAATAATAATGGCTTGGTTGCTATAGTCACAGAGCCTAGCATCCAAAAAGTGGCCTGACTGGGTCTGAGCTCCAATTCTTCAGACTTGTTTATTTCTTGGTATTTATTTAGCGCTGACAGATTTATGCAGAATCCATGTAACAAGAGAGCCAGGCTCCCTCTAGGTCTAGTACCTGCGACAGACAAATACTCTTAAATAATTTATTTTCTTTACTCCCCCAATTGCTTCCCCCCCCACAAACTCCAGCACAACATGTTATCAATGAACACTGCCTATACAGGTAATGGCAGGGCATCACTTAGACCTGTGGTTCCCAAACCCTAGAGAGGCCTCAGAGCCTTGGTTCATTCTGATGGCCAGTTAGGAGAAGATTTGGACCTACAATCTGAGCTGAACACTGCAAGCTCATTCTTGGCACTTATTACATTAAACTGCAGTAGGTTCAACCCCTGTTTGTGTGTCTGTACATTAGTGTGGCTATGAACAAATACTTAAAGGGGAACTATCGCGAAAATAAGATTCCTCATACTGAAGTAAGAAACTTTCTTAATACAATCAATAAAAAATTCTGCATTGTTCCTGAAATAATCAAGTTTATATTCACTAATTCCTCTCTCAGCATCTGATTCTCTTCATTCTGTCTTCATGCAGCAGTTGGGTGTTAGATGAATGATCTAATATATCTTATAAGGGGGGCTTCTTTTCCTAGCAGATGTATTAGAGCTCTCTCAGATAACTGATTCCAGTACAAACAAAATAACTGCCTTTTGCACAAATCCTGCATGTAGAGAGACATGATGTCTGGTTATTTTAATAGAGTGAGCTCTAATGCTTCTTCTAGGCAAAAGGAGCTCCCCTATGAGATATATTGGATCTAACTGTCAATGATTATCTGACACCCAACTGCTGCATGAAGAGAGAATGAAGAGAAACAGATGCTAATAGAGGGATAGTGACCATAAACTTGATTATTTCAGAAACAATGCAGAATGTTTAAGTGTATTTAGAAAGTTTCTTATTTCAGTATGCTGAAGCTTACCGGTATATTACATTTTCACGACAGTTCTTTCTTAAAGGATAATTCAACCCTTTAGCAAAAAAATACAGAGTAGATTATTGGCTCAAAACACACGGGGCCCAAGGGTTAAGGCTGACGAGTTGCCCCAGAGGTAGTTCACGGGCAGGTTCTCACAACCTCTCTTCTCCGCTAAGCCCCACAGATGACAGACATGGTACTGGTCTATATCCTTGCGCTTGTCCCGCACCCTCCAATGACATTAGAGAAGGGGAAGGTGGGTACATAAATCGGCACATTATTGTGGGCTGGGTGGGGTGTGGGTTATTTTAAAGTGGTCACTAATACAGATAAACAACAATGGAGGGGATGGGGCCTGACTTACCTGCAGAAGCAGTTCCCAGCACCACTGGCTGCGTCCGTGTAACACTGACATCCCAAAGGCCATCTCTGTGCCCAACATAATCCTTAACTAGCTGGCAGATAGCTCGTGATGTTGTGGTCTTGAAGCTAGAGACAATCTAAAAACAAACATATACATAATATAAACAGTCACAAAATGCCCAAGCCTCACTTAGAAGGCGGGAAGGAGAATATCCTGTGATTATTCACTCCAATAAACATCCCATGGAATCATTCCCAGGATTTAACTCATTAACAGACAACCTTCTGACACTGTTTTATGTACTTTACTTTCAGAAGACCATTGCAATATTTACTCAAACCTGATTAGGCCTAAGCGTGTGCCTTCCTGTGTAAAGGGGAAGATTAAAAAAAAGCTGATTTTACATTTACTGGCCTGATATGAGCCCGACAATGTATTGGATTCCTATAAAAGTTTCCGAAAGTGTTGTTGCCTCTGCACACAGGAATGGGACGGGGGTTTAAGAAGGGGTTCAAGAATTTGGAAGGCACTAGAAATCTCTGCCACCTTAAAGGAACAGTAACACCAGTAAATGAAAGTGTGAGAAAGTAATCAAAATATAATGCAGTGTTGCCTCAGAAACACTACTATAGTTTATACAAACAAGCTGCTGTGTAGCCATGGGGGCAGCCATTCAAAGATGAAAAAGGAACAGGGTACACAGAAAAACAAACAAGCAAAAGCTCTGCAGCATATAAAGGCACTAGAAATCTCTGCCACCTTAAAGGAACAGTAACACCAAAAAATGAAAATATGTAAAAGTAATGAAAATATCATGTTTGCCCTGCACTGGTAAAACTGATGGGTTTGCTTCTCTGTAAGGCTGCACATGTACTGCTATTGCTACTTTTAATTGTGCGTCTTTCTATTCAGGCCCTCTCCTATTCATTTTACAGTCGCTTATTCATATTAATGCATGGTTGCCAGGGTCATTTTGACCCTAGCAACCAGATTGCTGAAACTGCAAACTGGAGAGATGCTGAATAAAAAGCTAAATAACTCAGAAAACCACAAATAATAAAAAAATGAAAACCAAGCGCAATATGTCTCAAAATATCAATCACTAAATCATACTAAAATGTCATTTAAAGGTGAACAACCCCTTTAACCTGGACCAGAATGGAATGGGCCCACCACTAGTGAGTTTTTTTGAGAAACACTTATTTAGACTAATTCAAACACATATTAGGCTTGCAGTGAAGGCCATCCTAGGAAATAATTTGCCCATAAGGCTGTTAGATGGCTGTTAGCCGGATACACACGTTTTTTTTGTAGCACAAGTGTTTCATTTTTGCATTAATCGTGGTAAACTCACACTAATACAAAACAGGGTTACAGAAACAATGGACCCATCTATGGAGAACATAATTAATCAGGTCTAACCAATCAACTCTACAGGCTTTTTTACCCTTCCAATTACCTTGCCTCATAGAGTTAGATTTCACTGTGACAGATGAAAATTTTCTAACCAGGCCGATCAATTTTCTGAAAAATCGTTAGATGTACAATCCTTCGATTGCCACTAAGCTCACGATAATTTGACGGATTTGTCATATCGCACAAGAATTGGTTGTTCAGGGGGAGAAATATCTTAATGTCTATGGCCATGGCTACAAATGTCTTGTTATCGCTACTTTTTATTAATCATTTTTCTATTCAGGTCCTCTGCTAGGGTGATTTGGACTCTCGTTACCAGATAGCTGAAATTGAAAACTGAATAAAAAGCTAAATAACGCAAAAACCACAAATATTAAAATATTAAAACCAATGGCAAATTGTATCAAAATATCACTTTACATCAGGAATCACCAACCTTTTGAACCTGTGAGCAACATTCAGAAGTAAAAGGAGTTGGGGAGCACCACTAGCTTGAAAAATTTTCTTGCGGTGCCAAATAAGTGCTGTAAATCGACTTTTGGTAGCCCTTATGTGGATTGACAACCTACATTGAGGCTCTGTTTAGCAATGTACCTGGTTTTTATACAAATAAAACTCGCCTCCAAGCCTGGAATTCAAAAATAAGCTCCTACTTAGAGGCCACTGGGAGCAACATCCAAGGGGTTGGAGAGTAAGATGTTGCTCAGAAGCTACTGGTTGGGGATCAATGCTTTACAACATACAAAAATGTAATTCAAAGGTGCACAACCCCTTTAATTTCGGTCATTTGTGGGGGGGGGTTACTGTTCCTTTAAGAGAGAACTCTCCATAGAATTCAGTGTCTCCATGATCACCCCTGAGAACTAGCTACCAAAATATCGCAAATAAACTATTAGCAGGATTCTCACACTGAAATCAAAGTAAGCTTAAGAATTATTAAACCGCAAGGTGGCAGAATTCATTATAACATGACAAGGATTATTAAATTGACTTTGGTTAGTGTACAAAAAACACTGCAAATTTTCGTTAGTTAGTAACTCAAGTCTGAGAAAGCTGACGTTGTAAAAACGAGCCAGACTGGAAACAATGCAGGTTAAAAAGAAGAAGGCTATCATACATTTCAACTGACTTCTTTTAATATACATGAGATAAAGGCCTCAAAAAAAAGGTAAAAACCAAAGAAAAGGGCCTCGGAATTTCTCCTTCTGGTGTGGACATAGGTGCTCTGAACATTATCCCGCTATTATTTCATCTTCCATTCTCTGTGCTATTAGCGGATACATTACTTATTAGCGGATATACATCTTGTAACAAGCATAGTAATGGTTTTACTCCTTCCCATTCACAACATTGCAGCTCCTGTCAATATTACATGTGTAGATTTTCACAGTTATGAACAACATAAAGTTAACGTTTTTTTCCCTGCATTAAAGGGGTCGTTCAACTTTGAGTTAACTTTTAGTACGATGTAGAGAGTGATATTCTGAGACAATTTGCAATTGGTTTTCATTTTTTATTATTTGTGGCTTTTGTTATTTAGCTTTTTATTCAGCAGCTCTCCAGTTTGCAATTTCAGCCATCTGGTTGCTAGGATCCAAATTACCCTAGCAACCATGAATGCAATATAAACAGGAGAGGCCTGCATAGAAAGATCAGTAATAAAAAGTAGCAAAAACAATACATTTGTAGCCTTACAGAGCATTTGTTTTTTAGATGATGAACCCGATTTGAAAGCTGGAAAGACTCGGAGGATTCTTCTTTCCAAATAAATAAATCATGAAGACCAATAATTGAAAAGTTGCTTAGAATTGGCCATTCTGTAATATACTAAAAGTTAATGTAAAGGTGATCCACCCCTTTTAAGGAGAAGTCAACCCTTTAAGAAAAAAACCTGTACCACCCACCCCACAGAGACCTCCCTCCCCCCAGCCTAACTGTCCCTATGGGGAAATGCCCCATACTTTACATGTACCCCTTGTTGCAGATTCTGCCATCGGAGTTCCATGCAGCCATTTTCTGTGTCTTCTTACGGCTCAACATGTTGGCAAATGCGCAGTTGAGCAATTTGTCAGTTTGCGACAACTGCACATGCGCTGAAACTCACGGAAATTGCTGAATCGCCGTAAGAAGACACGAAGACCCAAAAGATGGCTGCTTGGAACTCCAATGCCAGAATCCGCACTGAGGGGTAAGTATAAAGTATGGGGCATGTCCGTGGGGGGGCAGTTAGGCTAGTGCGAGGAGGGAGAGGGTCTCCGTGCAGTAGGGGTACAGGTTTTTTTCTTAAAGGGTTGACTTCGCCTTTAAAATTACTTATTTTCAGTTTTAATAGACAAGGGTTGCATTGAAAATTCGATTCAAATTTTCAATTTTTTTATGGTCAAAACTCTCAAATTCAACTAGGGAGTTATTTCATTCAACTTCAGTTTTTTAAAAAAATTTAAATTACATTTTTGATGACTTAATGAAAAAAAAAAAACTTACCGATTCTCCGCTTGCACTCCTCTTCAGAAACGGCGACAGGGCGACGATCCATCGTGAGGCGCTCAATTTCTCTTCCCTGCCTTCTATAGGAGATAGCCAGGGAGGAGAAATCAGGCTCAGCACGATGGATCGTCGCCCTGTCGCCGTTTCTGAAGAGGAGCACAAACGGAGAATCTGTAAGTTATTTCTTATTAAAAACTTTGCGAATTTTAAGTTAAATGTGTCTTGGTGGTTTTTTTCATTAAGTACGAGGAAACTTCGGGCGACTTCGGAAAATGAATCGCCGCGTGTGATTAGCGCAGGCGATTTTTCATTTTAGCCAGGCGCAGAGCGAGGGGAGGCATTCGGGGAAGATTGGTCGCGGAAAGTCGCGGCGATTAGTCGCCAGGCGACTAAATCTCCCCAAATCGCCCAGTGTGTCCAAGCCCTAAATCTACTATAAAATCATACAAACATTAAATAACCCCAATAGGCTGGTTTTGCCTCCAATAAGGATTAATTATATCTTAGTTGGGATCAAGTACAAGCTACTGTTTTATTATTACAGAGAAAAGGGAAATTATTTTCAAAAAATTGGATTATTCAATTATAATGGAGTCTATGGAAGACAGGTATTCTGTAATTCTGAGCTTTCTGGAAACTGAGTTTCCGGATAACGGAACCCATACCTGTACATATGTGCAGGATCTGCCATATTGCTGCATTCATGTAAACATTAAATAAACCCAATAAGATGGTTTTGCTTCCAATAAGGATTAATTATAACTCAGTAGGGATCAAGTACAAGCTAATGTTTTATTATTACAGAGAAAAAGGAAATTATTTTTGAAAAATTGGATTATTTGGATAAAGTTGAGTCTATGGGACATGGCCTTTCTGTAATTCAGAACTTTCTGGATAAGGGATCCCATACCTGTATTGAAAAGATAGTTCTCTTTCTATATTTCATGGTTAGCTCCGTTGCATCTCTCTCATTTTAGACCTATTCACATATGTTGGCCTCCCGGTCTGTCTCTGTTGCCCACGTGAAAATATAGATTTTTATATTGATAAAACTTGATTTCTAAATACTAAGTGAGCGATGCACGCAGCTAAAGAAACATAAAAATGATCAAAAAAACAATATATACTGTAGAATAGAGGCAACAGTAACAAAGGGATAGTATTCACCTAAAATTGCCTTTGCTAAAAATGAGTAAATTAAATAGTACTAGGTGTTGAAATTACATCTGACTATTGTTTACATTTTTAAAAATCTATCTTTTATCTTTCTAAAGCAATCATTTGAAAGCTGGGCTATGGCTATGTGCACTGAACAGGGAAATTTATTTAGAGCTCTCTACCTTTGAACAAACAAATCAACCAACCTCTCCCTTATCTAAGCAGCATCAGTCTATTATCAAGGGCTTCTCGATGGACTGGTAGTTTTATCAGATCCCTTTAAGTTCTTTGGGACTAGAAGAGAGAGGAAGCACTAACGTGAAACTCGCTTTGTTTAGTGCCACAAATAACAGAAACGATGTATTTCTTAACAAAAACAATAGGCAAAAAGTGTGTTCAGTACAAGTTGAAAACGTATACCACTCCTTTTAAGGAGACGGAAAGGTTAAAACTAAGTAAGCCTTATCAGAAAGGTCCACCTAAATACACCAGTAAACCCTGCTCTGAGTCCTCTGTCATAAGAAACACTGCATTTCTTTCCTTCTTTTGTGTACTCATGGGCTTCTGTATCAGACTTCCTGTTTTCAGCTTAAACCTCCTCGCCCTGGGCGTGAGCATGCTCAGTTTGCTTCTCTTCCTCCCCCTCCCTTCTCTGCTGTAATGTGAGCTCAGAGCTATAAGTGAGCAAGGAGAGACTCGGAAGTGATGTCACACCAAGCTAATACTGCAGCTGCTATCCTAAACAAAAAAAGAGCTTCTAGAGCTTTTTACTCAGGTATGGTAAAACATTCTACAGAATAAATAAAGCATTCTAGCTTGCACTATTGCAGCTAATCTATTGGCAATAAAATGCCTCCGTAGCTTTACTTCTCCTTTAACAAGCCATAAATGTGTCCTGTTCCATTCACTCTCTAGCTACATTTTTCTGTGCAAGAATTATGGCAGGATCAAGGGATAAGACAATGTTGCCTTTGCTCTGATTCAAGGTTACAGTTTCTGTGACTTTCGTACAGTAACTGATTACAGTAGATTGTTATGGACTACTGAGCAAGTATTCAGTCGGAATTATTCAGATATATATTATAGTTTGTCATATCAGTTATTATAAACAGGAATCTTAGAAGAAGCTTGTGGGGGTGGTATTTTGTTTAAGTGCTTCCTCTTCTCAAACATTTCATGAGGAATGCATGTCTGTATTTAGGTTAAAGGGTAACTAGAGTTGAATAAAAAAAAAGTACCGGTCTAGAAATTATATGTTTTGGGCTTCTGGGCCACCCCAAGGCCACACAGCTGACTCACGCACTGGACTACTGACTGTTATCTGATCTTAGGAACCAACTCACAAAATAATGTATACATATAATATAACATTCTCAATACAAAACCTTTCAGTAATTCTACTAATGTTTTGATGATCACTGATGTCGCCTAAGCTTATCTTCTCAACAGAGCCCAGAGCATGGTGAGCATGTGCAGTGTTACAGGCACTCCGAAATGTCCTAACTAAATCCAAGATGAACAGTTTTGAAGTTCTGGATCATTACTGTTAAAGGAACAGTAACACCAACAAATTCAAGCCTTTTAAAGAAGACATATAGGATAAACGGAAAAAGCCTAATTTTGTAGGCAGTTATGAATAATATGTGTTGTTGGTGTCAACAACACATATTATGTTAAGAATGTATTTTTTTTTAACATTTTTAAATTTTTATTGATTTTTGAAAACAAAATCCAAGTCATATGCATAATACAGTACAGTAATGCATTAATGCACAGGTATAGATGGATTACAGAAACAGTCCAAGTAATACAGTATATGCATCTAAGAAATCGAACCAACCTCATCTGCAATAATAAAATGTATGAACTCTCACAGTGAAAATAGACTGCCTCATCCGCTGTCAATGATACAATTAAAAAATAAGTTCTGCAGATCAGCTTGGATTGATAAAGGGAGAAAAGGAAAAGATAGAGCAAAAATAAAAATAAATAAATAGAGAAAGGGAAAGTGGAATTCCAGGTTTAGCAAGGCCACGTCCAATCTAATCAAACACGAGAACTAGCAATTCAGTCTGTCATAGAGACAAGCTAATTATTTCACATATTTCCATCAAGACACAATCCGCACCGTGGGCAATGTCGCACTAATGTAATCAGAAAAGTATAGTAAACAATTATCAAGTCTTCACAACCATGTCATGGTCTGGCAGAGTTCCCCGATGTAATATTTTAAATTAATTTCCCCTCTGTGTAACCTCCATATACTGAATCCACAATCGCCAAGTTGCCCAGTGGTTCAGTTTGGCTTTATAAGAGTCAGCATGTAGGTCTTCATATTCTCGTATATATCCTCCATCTCTATAATCCATTCTGTTAACGTAGGTATCTGTGGAGATATCCATTTACGAGGAATCATAAGTTTCGCTGCATTTAGGGCATATTGGGTCAATGATCTTTTATAGGAGGCTACTGAGTGCTCATTATGATGTAGAAGGATCACTGCAGGGTCTCTGATGATCTGAAGTTGTAGCTCCTTGTGACAAATATCTAGTATTATTGTCCAGAACTTTTGTATTTCTATACATTCCCAATATATATGAAGTAGCGACCCCTGTGACAGGCCACAGCGCCAACATTTATCTGAAGTGCCTGGAAACATTCTGCTCAGTTTAAGAGGAGTATTATTCCATCTTGTAATGATTTTGTAATTATTCTCCTGAACTCTACAACTTCTTTGGCCTGAAAATGACTTCAGGATAATTCTTTCTAGGTCTTGTTCTGTAAAATTTGTATTTAGGACTCTCCCCCATTTTATAAAATGAAGTAGATTTTTGCATGGGGATAGATGCTGGTGATGAGAGAGTCCTATACAGCACTGAGATAATGCAGAGAGGAGATTGAGAGCGTCGACACATGGTTTCAAAAGTTGTATATAACTGTTTCTCAGATGTTCCTTTCAAGAAATGCGTTATAAAACTCGTTAACTGTTGATACTTAAAATATTCCGACGGAGGAAGTTCCATTGTTTCAAATATCTGGTCCCATTTCGGGAGTACCGCAGTAGGACATAGATGAAAAATCTGCTGGATTTGGCCCTCCCGCCAGTTAGCAAGATATCCCTGCCGCATACCAGGAGGAAAATCAGGATTGTGCAGTAGAGGTGTGAGTAAAGAGGTCTTGGACATCAATTTCGCTTTATATTTGATGGACTCCCAAGTCAGTAAAGTATACGTTATGAGTGGATGAGCAACTGGCAAACCATGGCGATGTTTAGAATGCAGCCAGCGGAGCAGCTTCAAAGGTTGTGGAGCATAAGTCTGTTCAACTGTAATCCAATCTTTGCTTTGTTCAAAATAAGTCCAGTCAACAATACGCTGTAGTACACAGGCCTGATGGTATGATTGGAAATTCGGTAGCCCAATTCCTCCTTCAGTCTTAGCCCGCTGTAAGGTAGACAGCTTGATGCGAGGTTGTTTATCATTCCAAATAAATTTAAGCACCATTTTATTCAAAATCCTGAAAAAATCTGTCAGAGGTTTTAGGGGAAGAGTCTGGAATATATATAACAACCTTGGGAGAACGTTCATTTTGAGAGTGTTCACTCTGCCAAACCATGACAACGGCTTTCCAGACCATGTGATAATTTATATGTGCCCACTCAGTATAATTCGCGGTCAGAAAGATACCTAGATAGGTCAATTTTTTGGACAGACATAATATCAAAGGCTATTGTGATACTAAGCTCTATAGTTAGTATGGGTATATAGAATTTAATTAAAAGTAGAGGGGTGTATGTATGGATGCTGGGTTTTCATTTGGAGGGGTTGAACTTGATGGACTTTGTCTTTTTTCAACCCAATTTAACTATGTAACTATGTAACTATGTAACTATCTGTGGCCCACTTAAAAGAAAATTTATCCTTCAAACCATTCACTGAAGTGGTAGGGAGACCTATATTTAGTGCGCTAGATTTATTATAATTTATCTTGAAGTCACTTAACAGACTGTAGGAGTTTTCTTGAATGAGATTAGGGAGGGTGGTGACCGGCTGAGTGAGTGTAAAAAGCAGGTCATCTGCGTAAGCACAGATCTTATATTGCGCATCGTTTATTAAGACACCTTGGATATTAGGATTATGGCGAATAGTAGAGAGCAGTGGTTCCAAAGGCAGAACAAACAAAAGTGGGGAAAGCGGACACCCCTGCCTAGTACCATTCATTAGTGTGATATGCTCTGATAGGGAGTTATTTATTTTAAGTCTAGCCATAGGATTAGTATATAGGGAAGCAATCCAATTAAGGGTAAGTGGGCCTATACCTATGTATCTGAGGCAGTGGAACATAAAGTCCCATCTTACTCTGTCAAATGCCTTTTCAAGAATGTATATTATCTCTAAAAATAGCCCCTGTATTAGAGCTCCCTATTAATGTTCACTGGTCCCTGTTTCAAATGAGGGCTGGGCGTGTCCTAACAGTCCTTGCCAGAAGCACAGTAGGAGAAGGACAACCAATCACAGCCCTGCAGTCACACAAACAAAGACAGGCTTCTGTTCCCTATCAGGTCCTGTTAGCTGCTGATTGGTTGCTATCCTACAATGCAGTGAGCGGAGTGCCGCCGGCTCCCCTACACGGCCTTGGCATTTAGGGAGCAGGAAGTGAAAGAGAAGGGAGGGATTATTAGGGTTTTTGCAGAAATATTCAATTAATCAGCCTGAAACACTAGTTTTTTTTAAGCACAATACTTCTATATCTAAATGAGTATAACACACTGGTACATTCTTATTTTTTTTACACAAAATGTCTCCGTTAAAGTAATGAAAATATAACGTACTGTACTGCCGAACTGGTAAAATGGATGTGTTTGCTTCAGAAACTCTAAAATAGTTTATATAAATAAGCTGCTGTGTAGCCATGGGGGCAGGCATTCAAGCTAAAAAAAAAAAAAAAAAAGGAGAAAAAGCACAGGATACACAGCAGATAACAGATAATCTCTAGAGTATACAATAGGGATGCACCGAATCCAGGATTCGGTTCGGGTTTCGGCCGAATCCTTCTGCCCGGCTGAACCGAATCCTAATTTGCATATGAAAATTAGGGCCGGGGAGGGAAATTGTGTGACTTTTTGTCACAAAACCAGATAGTAAAAAAATGTTTTTCCCTTCCCACCCCTAATATGCATATGCAAATTAGGATTCCGATTGTTATTCGGCCAAATCTCTCGCAAAGGATTTGTGGGTTTGGTCGAATCCAAAATAGTGGATTTGGTGCATCCCTAGTATACAATGGGATTCTTCAGAATTTATCTGTTATCTGCGTATCCTGTGCTTGAATAGCTGCCCCCATGGCTAAACGGGAGCTTGTTTTTATAAACTATAGTAGTACTTATCTGTTATCTAATGTGTATCTTGTGCTTGAATGGCTGCCCCCATGGCTACACAGCAGGTTGTTTTTATAAACTATAGTAGTACATATTTGTTATCTACTGTGTATCTTGTGCTTGAATGGCCGCCCCCATGGCTACACAGCAGCTTGTTTATATAAACTATAGTAGTTCTTATCTGTTATCTACTGTGTATCCTGTGCAGACACACCAGTTTCCCAGTGCATTATATTGTCATTCATTTAAAAACAATTGCTGTTACTGTTTCTAATGAGTCGATGAACATCTGGGCTGATACACGAAGTTCAAGTCTGTATAAAACAAAATTTCTAGCCATATCCATTTTAAGTGTAGTTCTTCTTTAACTCTACAGTGTGAGCGGAGAAACACTTGAGCCCAAGGGAGAAGTATTTCCATTGTTTTTATTTTTACTGTTGGCACCTTTTCCCTGTTTGAGAAATCCAACTGATTGGCCCAGGCCCCGAACAGACACCATGTGAGTGGCCATAAACACTATAGTAACATTTCTATTGGTCCATTTGTTTGGACTCACAGCACAAATCACAGGCAGTGAAAATAAGCTGCTGATCCTCTTTGTAAATGTGTGTGTGTGTATATATATATATATATATATATATATATATATATATATATATATATATATATATATATATATTTGTATTTATTTTTTCTCAGTACTTGTCTGACCTAGAAAGAGCCAGTAGCACAAACCCCCTAATGATTTGTTTACACGTTACACAAGAAGTGGAGGAGATGACAAAATAAGCAAAATGATAGGACTCTACCATCCCTTTATTTGTTCTTAACTTCCCTGGGTTTAAAGCCATACTTGCTGATTCAGACAATGACCTAATTTGCTGCTAAACAAACAGCTTCCATTGCTAGGAGGAGATACATTGAATTCCACTGGGCCACTATTGAAGTGGCAAAATAATTATATAAGTACATTTCTCAACAGAGAATGAAGGTGCAAATGAAATACAGGTATGAGATCTGTTATCCAGAATGTTCGGGACCTGGGGTCTTCTGGATAATGGATCTTTCCATAATTTGGATTTTCATACCTTTAGTCTACTAGAAAATCCTTTAAACATTAAATAAACCCAATAGGCTATTTTGTTTCCAATAAGGATTAATTGTATCTTAGTTGGGATCAAGTACAAGGCACTGTTTTATTATTAAAGACAAAAATTAAACATTATTGGGATAAAATGGAGGCTATGGCTATTCTGTAATTCGGAGCTTTCTGGATAACGGGTTTCCGGATCCCATACCTGTATTTTATATTAGCTCTTGCCCCTATGGAAGGTGCCAGGATGGGAAACACAAATAATGAATAAAGAAGGTTTTACCAAGTGATATTTTTTTTTCTGGTGTGGTTTGTAACTGGCCTGTTGGTGGAGGCAGAGTCTGTGGTCCAAGAGCTGAACTTGTTGAAAAGCATAGCTATAAAAATGGCTAAAACTGGTGTCAAATTCCTTCCCTGTATAATCTAACGTATGTATACACCCTGCAATAACCTCTACCCCATGCCTGCAGTTACTAATAGAGACAGTGAATAATAGTGGAACATGAGTTGGTGTCTGTTTAAACAATAGAAAGTGTTCCGGATGATAGAGTGCAGAATTTTTTCCAACCTTGCAACCTAAAAACAGGAAATTTCTCCACCACGGCAATGTCTGTGGGTTTTTTCCTTTATCCCTGTGCCAATGTTACGGTGTAATAAAACAAGTTAGATCTATAATTAAGCAATATGGCTAAATTACATATTGGTAAGCCGAGCACTAATTTAAAGGGAATATCAACTCCAAAAATAATATTTTGCATAATAAAAGAAAAGAAAACATTGTTTGCTTAATTTGCATTATACATTCATTACAATGTTTCCAGGGTTTTAAGTTATTTGCATATGTATTGCTATTAAAAGCAGTGTCTGTCTGTCCCTTACTATTCTCTGATCTGGTGGCTCATACAACGTAAGACAAGGCAGCTGATTAAAGGAACAGTAACATCAAAAAATGAAAGTAATACAAATATAATTGCAGTGTTGCCCTGCACTGGTAAAACTGGTGTTTTTGCTTCAGAAACACTACTATTGTTTCTATAAATAAGCTGCTGTGTAGCAATGGGGGCAGCCATTCAAAGGAGAAAAGACTCAGGTTACACAGCAGATAAGCTCTGTAGAACATAATGGTGTTATCTGTTATCCACTATTTAACCTGTGCCATATAGACTTTTTTCAATTTCCGCCATTGCTACACAGCAGCTTGTTTATATGAACTATAGTAGTGTTTCTGATGCAAACACATCAGTTTTACCAGTGCAGGGCAACTGAAAATGTTTAATAAATGTACAATATATTGGAAAGTTGCTTAGAATGATGTTTTCTTTTACTAGACATTTTTATTTTGGGGTTGACTTGCCCTTTAAAGATGTCTGAAGCCTGATCTGTTGTGAATTCCATGTCATCAGCATATTCCAGCTTCCTAACCCTAATACATCCACGCATCCCCAAACAACCAAAAGTTTCTTAGCACCAACCCCACTCTCTCTCTCTCTCTTTTCTTTTTTGGTAAAAACGGAATTCTTTATAGACATTGGTTACCCACAGATGCAGGTACCTTGGTAATGCCATGAACCCTACAATGGACTCTATTTATGCCCCTAACCAGCAAACAAAATATACACTGGGATAAGTAAGGGCAAACACTAATAGGGGTGGGGATCGGCCACTGAATATGATCATCAAAATGCAAACATTCTGTAGCTGTTAGTCGAAGTGTTCGCTGTAAAAGGGAACAGTTGATAGATATGATGCCTTATGTAGCTAATGTAAGAAATTTAACACTTTCAGGTCATTCTGTGCACATGCACAACAGCAAACGGGGAACAGAGGCATTACCCAGAAGTCTCCACCCCTCAACTCCCAGCTTCCCATTCTTCCTATTCTGAAACTGCGAGTTCCACCTGCTTTCCTAGGGAAAGAATGTGAGCGCTACAGCAAGCAGGAGAAAAGAAAATATTTAGCAACTCTGTTAACATCCTACCAAACAAAAGAGTTGTATCCTTACTGGTCGATATTAAAAGAGAAGCATACATAAGGATCATTTATGTGGTCTGTGCCTATGAACGGTGAATAGGACATGTACAGTATGTATCATCCAGTAGAGATTTCCAACTACAGAACTGAAAAAATCCTATAAAATAATGCAACTGCCATTATCTGGATGGGAAATTTTGATATACAGTGTACAGGGCTTACTGTTGAATTCTGTGTAATAATAAATAATAAATAACTGGCGGAAGAATGGTGTAAAGAGATGAGTTATGAATTTTTCATTCTCTCATTAGACTAAAGCAACAGGTTGTGTATCACAGGCTTTTGTACCCTATAATTTATTTATGATGTTCCTTAATAACGTACTGTACACAGAGGCACTGAAAGAGAGAAGTCAGTTGATCAATCAAATATATGTAGTAAAACAAGATAAACCCCCCTACCATATTGCTGCTCGGATATAAATAAAAAGTAAATAAAAAATGGATAATGCACGGTTTCCATTAAGATAACGAGCAGTCCATGAGGATTGACTCCCATCAGAGAAGAAGCATCAAAATGAGGATATGAGACCAAAGGACCGATATATGAAAGGCTGAATGAGATTAAAAGGCTGCTCAAAAATTAATTGGCTATTAAACTGGTTTCAGTTTTATTAAGATCAAGATAGAATTATACAGTCTAAGTCCTGCTAAACTGGTTTGTGTTAATTGTTGTAATTAAGGGGATTCTGTCATGATTTTTATGATGTAGTTTTATTACTAAATGACACTGTTTACACTGCACTCTACAACATAAAATTTCATTCCTGAACCAGGAAGTGTATTTTTTAGTTGTAATATTGGTGTGTAGGTGCATCTCAGGTCATTTTGCCTGGTCATGTGCTTTCAGAAAGAGCCAGCACTTTAGGATGAAACTTCTTTCTGACAGGCTGTTGTTTCTCCTACTCAATTGAACTAAATGTGTCGCAGTGGGACCTGGATTTTACAATTGAGTGTTGTTCTTAGATCTACCAGGCAGCTGTTATCTTGTGTTAGGGAGCTGCTATCTGGTTACCTTCCCATTGTTCTGTTGTAAAGTTAAGGTCACACTGTGTGATTCGGGGGGGATTTAGTCACCCAGCGACTAATCGCCTCTTCTTTGGGGCATCTAATCTCCCCGAACTGCTTCCCCCTGTATTCCGCCAGCTACAATGAAAAAACGCCTGCGGCATGGCACTCGCAGCGCTTCGTTTTCCGAAGTTGCCTCACGAGGAGCAGGTGGAAAGACAGGGGGAGAAAGTTTGGGGAGATTAGTCGCCCCAAAAAGAGGCGATTAGTCGCCGGGCGACTAAATCTCCCCGAATCTCACAGTGTGAACTTACCCTTAAAACTGCAGCGGGGGGGGGGGGGAGTGAGGGGGGTGATATCAAACAAGCTGCCCAATGAAATCTTCAGCATTTTGTCTCCAAAAAGGTCAAAAAGCTTCTGGCCATAGCGCCAGTCAAATTCTTAAGAGTTCAGCCCAAATCCAATATATGTTTAAGCACATACACTAGGACTGAGAATGTCACTAATGGTATCACTATCTCAGGGTGAAGCAACAACTTACACTGTTCAATATGCCAGAGGCAAGAAATGATTTTTACCTTGCTGGTGGAAGCTTTGTAAGTTGTCTTCAATTTCTGGGACAGCTGGCTTGTACTGTGACTAGCTGTGAAGACAAAAGAAACAACATTAAAGGGGTTGATCACCTTTAAAATTAATTGTTAGTATGATGTCGAGAGTGATATTCGGAGGCAATTTGCAATTGGTTTTCTTTTTTTATTATTTGTGGGTTTTTTTTAAATTATTTAGCTTTTTATTCAGCAGCTCTCTAGTTTGCAATTTCAGCAGTCTGTTGCTATGGTCCAAATTACCCTAGCAACTAGGTATTGATTTGAATAAGAGACTGGAATATGATTAGGAGAGACCTGAATAGAAAGAAGATTAATTTAGTAGCAATAACAATCAATTTGTAGCCTTACAGGGCGTTTGTTTTTTAAATGGGGTCAGTGACCCTCATTTCAAAGCTGGAAATAGTCAGAAGAAACAGGCAAATACATTTAAAAAAACTACACAAAATATATAATGAAGATCAACTAAAAAGTTGCTTATAATTGGCCATTCTATAACATTCCATAAGTTAACTTTAATGTGACTTACCCATTAAAAGGAGAACTAAAGCTTAACTAAAGAAGTAGCTAGAAATGTTGTGGCAAGTGGTTCAAAACCTCAATGGCCATGTTTTTAACTCAGACACCAGCCAGTGTGCTACTATCTTATAGAAAAACATCTGCAGACTAAAAGTTAAGGGGCCGTCTCAATGTATCAAGCAGAAAATGAGATTGGTCTGTAATATAAGCTGATGCTACAGGGCTGATTATTAAATTCTGATGCTAATTGCACTGGTTTCTGTGCTGCTATGTAGTAATTATCTGTATTAATTACTAATCAGCCTTATATTGTGACATTTCTATTCTATGTGTACTGTATATTGTGAGTGGTTCCCTAAGCTCAGTAAGTGACAGCAGCACAGAGCATGTGCAGTGAATCAGCAGAAAAGAAGATGGGGAGCTACTGGGGCATCTTTGGAGACACTGATCTTTACTGCTAAAGGGCTGTGGTTGGTACAGAAGACCAAAACATAATGTACAACATTTCTAGCTTCTTCTTTAGTTAAGCTTTACTTCTCCTTTAAAACTGACTGCTGAAACATCCACCAGCAATAAGAGACAGAGTCTAACCAAGTACATTTATCCATTAGAGATAAATATATAATATGTCATTGCGCACATCTACTATATCTAAAGGACGATATGAAAGAATCATTTTATTTTGTGCTCTGAAAAGCCACTATTAATATCTATTCCTACAGCATAAGAATTTTAGATGTGTGTCCTCGCTCCTTAAATGAAGACTTAAATGAATGAATGGGCTGCTCATTCTCAGTGCCATTGAGAGGAATTATTTGTATCATGTTAAGAGACTGTAGCTCCATTCTAGAATACAATAGTTGCCACAATTAAACAATGCCTTGTTTCCCTTGAGCATCTGTGTGTGTGTATTGTGCTGACAAGCACAGCTCATGCTTTTTATAGTACACAAAAAGGCTGACCTGTATAGGATTTCAGCACACACAGCGCTGTGGGTTTTGCAGAAACCAAGCAATTAATCCCTGCTTGAGTGTATGAAACTGAATGTCATAAAGCTCTTATTCTCCCATGCATCACACATGCCAGGAAACATTTTCTGTAATATATAACTATTCTTACCTTTTGTTTTCATCTGTCCCTTGCTTAATTCCGCTCCATCTATGGCCTGCCCTTCCACTGCCAAGCGATCATTCAGTGTATCTATTTCCCGACGTACTTTTTACATATGGGGGAAAAAAGATAGAAATATGGTCAAGTACCACTTCCTTTTAATGTTATCTGACATTTAGAACACTAACTCAGCAATATCTGACCTTTAACCCTGTAGACTTCTCTGCCATGGCACCCCTAACCCTTATAAAATATTAGGGATGCACCGAATCCAGGATTCGGTCGAGATTCGGCCTTTTTCAGCAGAGTCCTTCTGCCTGGCCGAAACGAATCCTAATTTGCATATGCAAATCAGGGGCAGGAGAGAAATCTCATGACTTTTTGTCACAAAACAAGGAAGGAAAAAACGTTTTCCCCTTCACACCCCTAATTTGAATATGCAAATTCGGATTCGGTATTTGGCCGAATCTTTCACAAAGGGGTTCGGGCGAATCCAAAATAGTGGATTCGGTGCATCCCTATAAAATATGAAGGCAGAAAACTCAAATATTTAATGTAAAAAACAAGAATGTACTAGTGCATTACGCACTTTAAGTTATAGAAGGAATGTGCTTTAAAAAGTTGTGTTTCTGGTTACTTTTTGGAAAATGTCTGTAAAAATCCTACTAGTCCCGCCCATCTGTTCCACTTCCTGTTGCCTCCTTTCCCAGGCTGTGCAGGGGAGCCGGCAGCACTAAGCTCACTGCACTGTAGGACAGGAACCAATCAGCAGCTAGGCTGACCTGATAGGGAACTGAAGCCTGGCTTTGCTTGTGTGACTGCAGGGCTGTGATTGGCTGTCCTCCTCATACTGTGCCTTTGACAGAGAACATAATACGCCTACCCCTTATTTGAAACACAGACAAGGACCAGAGAACATCTATGGGGAGCTCCAATAAAGGGGCTAATTTTAAAGACAATATATAAATTTATATTATATATAAATTTACACACAAAAGTAAAACCAGAAGCATATAGTATACATTATTATATATATATACACATTATTGCCTACACAATTAGGGGGGTTTCATTTATCCTATATGTCTCCTTTAAGCGACGTTAAAAGATAAAATATTGAGTGCATAATAAGTATTTCTATAACACAACCACGAGGAAGTCTTTAGTTTAGAGGTGTCAGTATCACTCTAAAAACACAAGCACACATTTTACAAGCCACTGAATACTGGATCATAGGGTGTATAGAAAGCGCTGAGCCAGCAAATAGGTTGTGTTTGCAGCTGAAGAGTAAAACTTTGGGTTGTTCAGTTAGGGGCAGATTTATCAAAGGTCAAGGTGAATTTTTGAATTAAAAATACGAATTTCGAGCTATTTTTGTGTTCTTCGACTAGGGAATAGTCCAAATTCGATTTGAATTTGCAAATAATTTGAGTATCGAAATGTATCATGTACTAAAAGGGTCTATTTAGTAAATATATTATAGCACACCTAAGGGCCCATTTACTAAAGGTCGAAGTGAATTTCCGAATGAAAAAACTTCGAATTTCGAAGTAAATTTTGGGTACTTCGACCATCGAATAGGCCAAATTCGACTTCAATTCTAATTGAAAATACTTCACAAATTCGACCATTTGAAAATCAAAGTACTGTCTCTTTAAAAGACTTCAACACTTTGCCACCTTAAACCTGCCGAATTGCTATGGGGACCTCCTAGAACCCATACCCAGTATTGAGAATTCAAAGGATTTTTTTTGTAAAATTAAATCGATCGAATCGAAGTATGATCGAAGCACGATCGCAGTACAATCGTACGACCTTAAAAATCCTTCGACTTTGAATGTCGGACTACCCTATTCGATGGTCGAATTTCGAAGTTTTTTTTCACTTCCAAATTCGACTCTTGATAAATCTGCCCCCAAATGTTTCAGACTTTATTCAGTGTATGTTCCTCTGCAACACAGGCTGCCTTAATTATAAAGGTGCACAACATCCCCAATTGTCTGACTCGTAGCAATATAATCAGCACAGAATCAATACTTGGGTACGGATATATTTAAGTATAGCACGTCTACAGTGCTGGTTTCTAAAAACTAGAGATGCACTAAATCCAGGATTCGGTTTGGGATTCGACATTTTTCAGCAGTATTCAGAATCCTTCTGCCCGGCCTACCCGAATCGGAATTTGCATATGCAAATTAGGGGCAGGGAGGAAAATCATGTGACTTTTTGTCACAAAACAAGGAAGTAAAAAATGTTTTCCCGATCCCACCCCTAATGTGCATATGCAAATTAGGATTCAGATTTGCCCGAATCTTTCGCAAAGGATTCATGGGTTTGGCCTACTAAAAACACAGCCTCAAAGCATCTTTTGGGGAGGCAGGGGTTCAACGCCATGTACTAAATTGGATTCCGGCCAGGACACTATCTACAAGCAATTTGTGTGAGATTCCTCTGTGTAATTCGGTTTCCATCCACACTCCAAAAGCATACAGGCAGATTACCTGGCTCCTCATAAAACTGACCCTAATGTGTGTGACTGTATAAGGGACCTTAGACAGTACCAGGGACTGATGTGACTGCTCTAGAAACACTCTGCGTAAAACGCTGCTTATTTTTGGAAATTTTGGATATAAATAATTAACCAATAATAATACCTGATGTATTAATATCTATGCAAGCTGCACGATTTATTTTTATCATTACATATCCGTTGAAAACAGGGATGCACCGAATCCACTATTTTGGATTCGGCCAAACCCCCGAATCCTTCGTGAAAGATTCGGCCGAATACTGAATCCTAATATACATATGCAAATTAGGGGTGGGGAAAAATTTTTTACTTCCTTGTTTTGTGACAAAAAGTCACGCAATTTCCTTCCCCGCCCCTAATTTGCATGTGCAAATTCGGATTCGGTTCAGCCAGGCAGAAGGATCTGTCCGAATCCGAATCCTGCTGAAAAAGGCCAAGTCCTGGCAAAAAACGAATCCTGGATTCGGTGCATCCATAGTTGGAAACCTAACTTTGTAAATGCAGAGGCAATGTCCAGACTTCCAAGAGGTCGTTCAATATTTGGCAGCCATAGACATTTATTGTGTGTGTATATATATATATATATATATATATATATATATATATATATATATATATATATATATATATATATATATATATATATATATATATATATATATATATATATATATATATATATATATTATATATTGCTGGAAAATAAGGAAACTGTAACGTCCTTCTCTAGAAACAAATACTCACATTCCAAGTTCTCCAAGTAAAGATTCTCAAATTCTCTTTCTATTTGCCCGAAAAGCTCCAGCAGTGTATTGCGAACGGATGTCGGAAGCTTGGAATCCTTTAAGCATATAAATGGAGAAGAAACAGAAAATAAACACATTAAATCAGTTTCCAGCTCACAGAGTCTATTAAAAACCAAGCAGAGTGTCTCCAAAGAAGAAGAATAACAAGGACAAGGAGAAAAAGAGACTAGTGTGGATTGAGGTTCATTTCCACTATTTTTGGTTCTGTAATGTTTTGCTTTTTTTTTTTAATTATAAAAAGATTTTTCCTTAATTCTATTTAGGGATGAACCGAATCCACGATCGGTTCGGGATTCGGCCTTTTTCAGCAGGATTCGGATTCTGCTGAATCCTTCTGCCCAGCCAAACCAAATCCAAATTTGCATGTGAAAATTAGGGACGGGAGGGAAATTGTGTGACTTTTTGTCACAAAACAAGGAAGTAAAAACCCACCCCTAATTTGTATATGCAAATTAGGATTCGGATTTGGTTCGGTATTCGGCCGAATCTTTTGCAAAGATTTCGAGGGTTCGAGCCGAATCCAAAATAGTGTATTTGGTGCATCCCTAATTCTATTTCTTTTAATGCTTTTCAAATTAGCCCCCTATTCTGCTTTTTTTCTAGCCTGCGGCTCATAGTTTGTGTAACTGGCGCTTTTATTATTACTTATTTAAATATGAAATTGTTACTTTTTTTGTACAGGTATGGGGCCTGTTATCCAGAATGCTCTGGACATGGGGTTTTCCAAATAATTCCCTTCAGTAATTTGGATCTTCATACCTTAAGTCCACTAGAAAATCATTTAAACATTAAATAAACCCAATAGGCTGGTTTTGCTCCCAATAAGGATTAAAAGACTAGTATTATAATTATTTTTTTTAAAAATAGTTTCTACTAAACGAAAAAAAAAAACCCCATCAAGGCAGTTTTAACTTTCAATTCGCAAAGTTTTCATTAAGAAATTACTTACTGATTCTCTGCTTGGTGGCGACGATCCATCGTGTGGCACTCGATTTCTCCTCCCTGCCTTCTATAGGAGATAGCCAGGGAGAAGAAATCAAGCGCCGCACGATGGATTGTCGCCCTGTCGCCATTTCGTTAAGTAGAAACAAATTTTTTTAAAAAAATGTTATGTTACTGGTCTTTATTTAATAATATCTTAGTTGGGATCAAGTTCAAGGTACTGTTTTATTATTACAGAGAAAAAGGAAATCATTCTTAAAAATTTGGATTATTTGGATAAAATGGAATCTATGGGAGACGAGCTTTCCGTAATTCTTAGCTTTCTGGATACTGCGTTTCCGGATAACGGATCCACACCTTTTGCGTATATTTGTATGCACGCCCACTTCAATTCTGACTTCCAAACTTGCTGCCTGGTTATTGGGTTGATTTAGCATTAGTGGTTTGAATTGCAGGTTGTTTCAGAATATTACTGTCAACATCAAACTAAACATTCATTTTAGGGTAAGGTCACACCTGGAGATTCGGCTCACAAGGAAACTTCGGGCGACTTCGGAAAACGAAGTGCCGCAAGTGCCATGCCGCAATCGATTTCTCATCCTAGCAGGCGGAAGACAGAGGGAAGCCGTCCGGGAGATTAGTCGCCCCAAAGAAGAGGCGATTAGACGCCGGGCGACTAAATCTCCCCGAATCTCCAGGTGTGACCTTACCCTTAAAGTGAACTTACCCTATAAATGAAATTGCACAGGGAACAGAAAGTTGCATCTAACCTGTATTTTTATCATGGTTTTACTCTGAAGTCATACACAGGTTTTTATGATTCTAGACACAAGTCTGCAATACCTTTTATCTTACAGAAGTCACTTCAGTCCATGTTTATTATGAATGTGCCACAGAATATACTTTAGCCCTTTCTGTTTCTAATATACTATTGATGTTGTGGTACAAAGTTCAACTTTATATACCTTAACTGTGATGCGAGGCACTGCTCAGAAACTGAAGGCTGGAGATATTCACCATAGAGAGCAGCTGAAAACCTATTCTGGGTCAGCAGATGATGCAAGTGGAAAAAAGGAGAGTGTTGCCTCCCAGTTGGGGACAAGTCATTGGAAATGTACAGACAAACAATAATCCCTACTGGGATATACATGAACTGAACCAAGGCAAGCGTTTTAATAACGCGTTTAAAGGAATATTATCAGAGTTACTTTCATTTGTAAATTTTAAACTTAAAGGGGTTGTTCCCCTTTTAATTAGCTTTCAGTATGATGTAGAGAGTGATATTCTGAGACCATTTGCAATTGGTTTACATTTTTTATTATTTGTGGTTTTTGAGTTATTTCGATTTTTATTCAGCAGCTCTTCAGTTGGCAATTTTTAGCAGCTTGGTTGCTAGGGTCCAAAATACCCTAGCAACTAGTGGTGTGCAGGCCGACCCGATACCTGCGGGACCTGCTGGTTTACCCGCCACTTTCAAATGCTGGCTTCCGAGTTACGGTTTTATAGTCTCGCGTCTGCTCGCCCCGCCCCTTTTGTGACGTCATTGGCGGGGCAGGTCAGTGCGGGTCTATAAAAGGACCCTGGAAGCACAGTTGCGGGCAACCATGTGCTGAATTGAATAAGAGACTGGACTATGGATAGGAGAGAGCTGAATAGGAAGATGAGTGATACAGAGTAGTAATTATAATAATTTTGTAACATTTCACGGTCTATGTTTTTGGATGGGTTCAGTGATCCCCATTTGAAAGCTGGAAAGAGTGAGAAGAGAATGTCAAATAATTAAAAAAATATAAAAAAATAATTGAAAAGTTGCTTAGAATTGACCATTCTATAGCATACTAAAAGTTAAATTAAAGGTGAACCTCCCCTTTAAACAAATATTAAAGGGGAACTATCGCGAAAATCAAAATTTAATATAAGCTTCAGCATACTGAAATAAGAAACTTTGTAAATACAATCAATTAACTATTGTGCGTCGTTTCTGAAATAATCCAGTTCGTCTTCACTATCCCTCTCTCAGCATCTGTTTCTCTTCATTCTGTCTTCATGCAGCAGTTGGGTGTCAGATGAATGATCCAATATATCTTATAGGGGGGCTCCCTCTCCTAGCAGATGTATTAGAGCTCTCTCAGATAACTGATTCCAGTACAAACAAAATCTAAAAAAAGAACTGCCTTTTGCACAAATTCTGCATGTAGAGAGACATGATGTCTGGTGATTTTAATAGAGTGAGCTCTAATACATCTTCTAGGTAAAAGGAGCCCCCTATAAGATATATTGGATCTAACTGTTAATAAATATCTGACACTCAACTTCTGAATGAAGAGAGAATGAAAAGAAACTGATGCTGAGAGAGGGATAATGAAGATAAACTTGATTATTTAAAAAAAAAGTACAGAATTTTTAATTGATTGTATTTAGAAAGTTTCTGATTTCAGTATGATGAAGCGTATATTATATTTTCGCTATAGTCCCCCAATAATATTTATGGATAGATTCTTTATTCTGTCACTAGGGAAAGTAGAAAAAAAATCTCTTCTAATTTCTGAACCCTTGGCCACCCTAATCTTCAGGAAAACTGGCGTTGGGTCAAGCTTGGAATTGCAGCCTGGTAGCTACGATAATTACACCATAGCAACGAGGCGTGGTTTTGAAGTCAGAGCAGATGATGAGCAGGCGAGGGTCTGAATAGAAAGAGGCCGCCTTTATAGATAGAAGAGAAATTATTGGGGTACTCAAGAGGGATAACTCATTTCAATACAAATGAGTTACAACGTGAATGACTCTCGGTTGCTGTGAGTTGGAACTTAGAAATCTCACCTGTCCTTCCAACATGTCTCTCTGCAGCCCGAGGCGATCTTGCTCTGAGCTGTTGGTCCTCTTTATGGACAGGCTGTGAGATTTGCGTTTCTGCTTCGTCTGGCGTGCAGCTGCCCAGCTTCCACTTTCAGTGGGCATCCCTCCTCCAAGAAGTGGCTTCAAGAGGATTAATAAACAAACTGCAAAGAAACAGCACATTTTAATAAGAAGACTCCTGCAGACAGAGCCTGTTAGTATGAAGGGGGAGCAGCATATTTACTTTAAATTGTATTCCAGCATTGCTGCATATTTATTTTAGCATTATTACACAGCATTTAGTTGTCCTTTAATTAAGCCCAGAGTTTTATTTCCATAGTTGCCAGTGTGGCCTGTTTCCAGAAGTAGATGGTACAGGAATTTGCTCAGTTTTACAACCATCTATCTTGGTGGCTGCTGGCAGCAGATGAAGTTGATATTCTGTCAAATATCGGAGAATAGTGTTTTATTTTTATTTTTTTGTTACGACAACTGCTGAAAAATGTTCTATTATGAGTGCACTGACTGAATCATAAGCAAGGCTGAGCATGGAAATCCATTATATCTAACAAGAACAATAAAATCAAAGATGTGCCGTGGCTTTGCAGCTGCCCACACAACAGCGCTGCAAAAACAAACGTTTCCTGAATATTAGTACGGAAATAGCAGATTTTCATTCTGCAAACAAATTAGTTAACAGATCCTGCTCAGAACACACACACACAATGCTGCAAGTGCATTCATGCAAACTCCATTAGCACACTGGTCCTTAAAGGAACAGCTACAGCAAAAAATAAAAAGTGTTTTAAAGGACAAAGACAGTTAAACTAAAGAAATAGGCTAGAAATGTTGTAAATTATGTTTTGAGCTTCTGTGCCAGCCCAAGGCGACCAAAGCCCTTTAGCAGTAAAGATCTGTGTTTCCAAAGATGCCCCAGTAGCTCCCCATCTTCTTTTCTGCTGATTCACTGCACATGCTCTGTGCTGCTGTCACTTACTGAGCTTAGGGACCCACTCACAATATACAGTACACATAGAATAGAAATGTCACAATATAAGGCTGATTAGTAATTAATACAGATAATTATTACATGGCTGCACAGAAACCAGGGCAATTAGCATCAGAATTTAATAATCAGCCCTGTAGCATCATCTTATATTACAGACCAACCTCATTTTCTGCTGGATAATTAGTGACGAGCCCTAAGCTTAGCTTCTCAACAGCCAATCAGAGCCCACTGAGCATGTGAGTGTCACAGACACTTTCCAAGATGGTGACCCCCTGTGACAAGTTTGAAGTCCTGGATCATTGCTGCTATTGACAAGCTGAAACTTTAGGCTGGTGCAATAAGTTTTTTATATAAAATATAGTACTTTTAGCCATTCATTTTTAGGGTTTAGTTCTCCTTTAAAGGATAACTAATTGCACTGGTTTCTGTGCTGCCATGTAGTAATTATCTGTATTAATTACTAATCAGCCTTATATTGTGACATTTTTATATTCTATGTGTACTAAATATTGTGAGTGGGTCCCTAAGCTCAGTAAGTGACAGCAGCACAGAGCATGTGCAGTGAATCAGCAGAAAAGAAGATGGGGAGCTACTGGGGCATCTTTGGAGACACAGATCTTTACTGCTAAAGGGCTGTTGTTGCCTTGGGCAGGTACAGAAGCACAACATTTCTAGCTACATCTTTAGCTAGGCTTTAGTTCTCCTTTAAAACCTTTTTTGCACTTGTAATAAGAAGTCCCCGTTGCTCTGCTCAGTTCACAGTTTCAAGATTTCTGTTCTGCTTTTAGCAATGATTTTACACTTTCTGTCTAGAAAGTGAGCTAAGAAATATGAAGCTCTGTAACAGTGTATTTCACACAGTTGTGTCACATACATAACAACTACTCAGAGTTCCTTTTCCTTTTCAACTCCACCCAAAACCGGTGAGAAGGTTGAACAAAGTCAATTTCCAGGCTCTGTTTCCTGCTGGCTAATTCATTAAGTAAACAGTTTTTTCTGGAACCCACAGGCTGTATGCCTACACATACACATGGGAAATAATACCTGCTTATGGCACAGAACATTCAACTGCATTTAAAGGGGTTATTTGCCTTTAAATAACTTTCAGTATGACAAAGAGAGTGATATTCTGAGACCGTTTGCAATTGGGTTTCATTTATTATTATTGTTGTTGTTTGTGGTTTTTGAGTTATTTAGCCTTTTTTTCCAGCAGCTCTCCAGTTTGCAATTTCTGCAACATGGTTGCTAGGGTGCAAATTACCATGGCAACCTTGCACTGATTTAAAGAAGAGACTGGAATATCAATAGGAGAGGAATGCATAAAAAGATGAGACATAAAAAGTAGCAATAATAATACATTTGTAGCCTTACAGAGCATTTGTTTTTTAGCTGGGGTCAGTGACCCCATTTGGAAGCTGAAAGGAGTAAGAAGAAGACAAATGAGTCTAAAAGTATAAGAAAGAAAAAATGAAGGCCAATTGAAAAACGGCTTAGAAATGAGGGATGCACCGAATCCAGGATTCAGGCTTTTTCAGCAGGATGCGGCCGAATCCTTCTGCCCGACCGAACCCGAATCCTAATTTGCATATGCAAATTAGGGACGGGAGGGAAATCTTGTGACTTTTGTCATAAGACAAGTAAAACATGTTTTCCCTTCTCACCCCTAATTTGCATATGCAAATTAGGATTCGGTTCGGTATTCGGCTGAATCTTCCTAGAAGGATTCGGGTTTCGGCCAAATCCAAAATAGTGGATTCGGAGCATCCCTACTAGAAATAGGCTTTCTATAACATACTTAAAAAATTCATCTTCAGGCTGTCCTTGCTCTTGCATTTACCCATCCTTCTGTTTTATGAACATTTTTTAACTATAAACATGTCTCACCTCTCCCCTAAGATATTTCCCTCTTATTGCATCACAAAGACGTCTTCGAAAACATGGTTGAATTCTAAATCTACAGAAAAGTCAATTCTCCCCCTAGCAGGACTGTATCTTGCTCCAAGATATTGCCCAATTAAGCAACAGCTATGGTGGCCATCCATGGTCAGATTTAATCTGTCAATTAGCCTTAAAGTGGCCATACACGGGCAGATTAAAGCTGCCGATATCGATCCTTTAGCCAATTCGGCAGTTTATCTGCCCACGTGTGGGGCTCCCGACGGGTCCTGACGATTTTTTAAGTTGACTTTTAGTATGTTATAGAACAGCTAATTCTATGCCACTTCTTAATTGGTCTTCATCTACTTTTTTTTTTTTTATATAATTTTTTAATTTATTTGCCTTTTTCTTAGGGATGCACCTAATCATCATAATATTTTGGATTTGGCCGAACCCCCGAATCCTTTGCAAAAGATTTGGCCGAATACTGAACCAAAAAATTTTTACTTCCTTATTTTGTGACAAAAAGTCACGTGATTGCCCTCCTCAGACCTAATTTGGATTTGCTAATTAGAATTCGGATGGGCCAGGCAGAAGGATTCGGCCGAATCCATGGCGAATCCCGAACCGAATCCTGGATTCAGTGCATCCCAAATTTTTCTTCTCATTATTTTCAGCTTTCAAATGGGGGGGGGGGGGGGTCACTAACCCCATCCAAAATAAATGCTCTGTAAAGTTACATTCACAGGCTGGTTTTGCTTGCAATAAGGATTAATTATATCTTAGTTGGGATCAAGTACAAGCTACTGTTTTATTATTACACAGAAAAAGGAAATATTTTTTTAAAAATAGATGATTTGGATAAAATGGAGTCTATGGGAGTTGGCCACTCCGTAATTCTGAGATTTTGAATAACGGGTTTCCGGATAACGGATCGCATACCTGTATACGGCACGATATAACCCTAGAGCGTTTTGTGAATATGTACTAGGGGAAACATTAATGCTTCATCTGCAAAAAACAATGCCCACTGTTTTATTATTACAGAGAAAAAGGAAATCATTTTTAAAAATACTTGATTATTTGGATAAAATGGAGTCTGTGGGGCAAATTCACTAACCTCCGGAAATTTGCCAGCGACGGCTTCGCTCACATCACCACACTTCGCCAACCGAAAATTCGCCAGGACAAAGTTAATTCACTAAAATGCGAAGTTGCGTCCAGGCACCGAGCAAAGTTTCGATAGCATTAATTCGGCAAGCAAAGAGAAGTTGCGCTAGCGTTGGCTAATTTGCATACGGCGGGAAGTTACATTTCAATGGACGTATATGTTGCAGCCAATACATTACATTACACAAGCCCAGGGAACCTTAATAAAATAAAATAAAGTTGTTATATTGCCCTACACATGTGCCCAGTGTATAGTTTATGTACCATATGTTAAGAAATGTAGGGGGGAAGCCGGTACCCTAAAAAAAATTTACGATCTTTTGCAGCCTATCACCCTGAAAAACTGGGTTTTTTGGGACTTTGAAAAATTATTTTTTTTTTTGAGGAACTCAAAAATCTACTCTATTGCACTTCGCCTGGTCTGAGGCAAGTCTGGCGCAAGAGGTAACGTTCATTAAAATCAGCATCTTAGTGAATTTACGTAGTTATGTCCATTCGCCAGAGCGAAAATGCCCCTGGCGTTAGAGTGCGAAATAGCAATAGAATTTATCTCCTTGGCTAGCGGATTTACGCCTGCGCCAGTTTTTATTTTCGTTAACGTTTCTCACTTCGCCCTTTTCTGAATTTCCCTATACGGGAGATGGCCGTTCCTTAATTCTGAGCTTTTTGGATATCGGATCGCATACCATTTGGCAAGATATAACCCTAGAATGTTTTGTGAATATGTACTAGGGGAAACATTAAAGCTTCATCTGCAAAAAACAATGTCCCCTCCAAGGTCATAATCCGGGACACGGTCGTACACAGCTTTCAGCCTGCCAGGACTGCTAGGTGCTGTTATAACTAGACAGCCCAAGGGCAAAGACAATGTTTCTGAGAAATGTGTAAAATTCTGCTGAGTTGACGTGCGATAAGGTTCGTTTTCAGGGAGAAGTCATTTTAATTTGTTTTCATGCTGCCTTTTATGTCCTGCCAAAACAGATTAAAATCTCTAAATGAGAAGTAACGAGCGCTACAAGCACACGGATGCGAATACTATACAGTCAGTGGGATTTATTACTTGCTCAACTGCATTGTTGCAAAGCGTGTACGTTTGGGATACAGCAAGGCATTTTATGAAGGGGGTTTCGACTCATTTAAAGGGATACTGTCATGAGAAACCGTTTTTTTTTTCGAAGTGCATCAGTTAATAGTGCTACTCCAGCAGAATTCTGCAGTGAAATCCATTTCTCAAAAGAGCAAACAGATTTTTGTATATTCAATTTTGAAATCTGACATGGGGCTAGACATTTTGTCAATTTCCCAGCTGCCCCTGGTCATGTGACTTGTGCCTGCACTTTAGGAGAGAAATGCTTTCTTGCAGGCTGCTGTTTTTCCTTCTCAATGTAACTGAAAGTGTCTCAGTGAGACATGGGTTTTTACTATTGAGTGTTGTTCTTAGATCTACCAGGCAGCTATTATCTTGTGTTACGGAGCTGTTATCTGGTTACCTTCCCATTGTTATTTTGTTTGACTGCAGGGGGAAAAAGGGAGGGGGTGATATCACTCCAACTTGCAGTACAGCAGTAAAGAGTGATTGAAGTTTAGCAGAGCACAAGTCACATGACTTGGGGCAGCTGGGAAACTGACAATATGTCTAGCCCCATGTCAGATTTCAAAATTGAATATAAAAAAATCTGTTTGTTCTTTTGAGAAATGGATTTCAGTGCAGAATTCTGCTGGAGCAGCACTATTAACTGATTCATTTTGGAAAAAAAAAATGTTCCCATGACAGTATCCCTTTAAAGAGATACTTTACAGATAAGTCACACAGTCACCTGCAATAGTTCTAGGGTGCTCTAGCACAAGAGTTTTGAAGACTTTTTAATGCCTTGAATTCTTATCTGTCAACACCCAGGCCTAACCCATCTGAATCACTACTAGTGAACTTACAGCGAGGGTTACAGGTGCCTGGGAATTACTGGCAAATTACCTCCTCCTTGAAAAATGTGTGACAAGAATTATAGAAAAGGCAACGCATTTTCAGCGCCAAAAATCTTTTGAACTCCCATTCTTGTATATATTCCTAAATTAGGCTGGCCGTACAACGGCAGATTTAAGCTTCCACACATTTGAAGATATACATACACGCCTACTTACTTGAATTACAGGAAGGCAATCTCCTATAGACTCCATTTTAATGGAAAACATTTAAAAATGATTTAATTTTTCTCTGTAATAATAAAACAGTAACTTGTACTTGATCCCAACTACGATATAATTAATCCTTATTGGAAGCAAAACCAGCCTATTGGGTTTATTTAATGTGTATATGATTTTCTAGTAGACTTAGGGGCAGATTTATCAAGGGTCGAAGTGAATTCAAGGGAAAAAATTCGAAATTCAAAGTCATTTTTTGGATACTTCGACCATCGAATAGTATACTACGACTTTGAATTTGATTTGAAGTAAAAATAGTTTGAATATTCGACCATTCGATAATCGAAGTGCTGTCTCTTTAAAAAAACTTCGACTTCAATCCTTCGCAAAATTAAACCTGCAGAAGTGCTATGTTAGCCTATGGGGACCTTCTACAACCCTTTTCTAAGTCTTTACACATCAAAGTAAAATCATTCAATCGTACATTAAAATCGCTTGAATTGAATTGTTTACGTCAATCGTTTGATGGCCAAATTTCGGTGAAAAATACTTTGACTTTGATATTCTAAGTATTTTAATTCAATGGTCGAATTTCGAAGTATTTTACACTTTGAAATTCGACCCTTGATAAATATACCCCTTAAGGTATGAAGCTCCAAAATATAGAAATATATATAAATCTATATATAGAAATATATATATCTAATTATCTATATCTATCTATATATATCTATAGCTATCTATATATCTATTTAATATACACATACTAAGGCGGTTATTTATCAAAAGTCGACTTTGTGAGGTTTTTTTTCTACCTCGAATAAATGCACAACTCGAATGTAAAATTATTGAATGTAAAAAAAACTAAATTGGATGCAACTATGCCCTGAAGCAGCCCTGCACTCATACATGCTCAAATGAACAATACTGGCTGATCTTGGGCTGAATACAAAGTGGCTTTTTATTATTTCTATTATATCAGCTCCATACACTTCTCAGTCACAGTATGAATTCATGTCAATGGAGCTAAAAATAAAAGAGAATGCTCTACGCTGCTGCAATCCACATACGTATGTGTGTAGGTGTGTTCTTCCGATTTTTTTGCTTTCTTTTAAAGGATAAGTGAACCTTTAAAATAAGTGAATGTAAAATTGATGAGGGGGTGATTCTAAGCCCTTTTGTCATTTACATTCATTATTTATTTTCTTTTTATTCCAAGATATTAAGGGATACATGCGCTGTTAATATGAATACATTTTGTTACAACATCGCCACCTGCTAGTCAGTTTCTGACCAGTCTGACCACAAAGTAGTCAAGAAAGTTGTCAGGAGAAAGAAAGATGTACTTCTGCTTAGGAAAGATTTGAGAAAGGTTTCTAATTGTTTTCCTAAGCAACATCAGAGCAGCCTCTTTCTTTCTCCTGACAACTTTTGGTGGTCAGACTGGTCAGAAACTGACCAGCAGGCGGCGCTGTTGTAATAAAATTCATTCATATTAACAGCACATTATCCCTTAATATCTTGGAATAAAAAGAAAATAAATAATGAATGTAAATGACAAAAGGGCTTAGAATAGCACTCTCGTCAATTTTACATTCACTTATTTTAAAGGTTTACTTATCCTTTAATCCCCATGTATCAGTATGTAAGGGGGTCTCTGGGGAGATGCCTTAATGCAATCCAAATGGAAGAAAGGGTGGGTGGTCAGTACAAAAACCAAAGGGGTTATGTCTAATTCCTTTATGGTTGCTCTGTGCTGCAATTACTTAGTGAAATCCAAAATTGAAGAAAGAGGAAAAGGAGCTCCAGCAGTAATTCAGCAAAAACTTTTATTCCGAGTGGTGGCAACCACTCGGAATAGGTTGAAATAAACAGAACTGTTTTATTATTACTGACAAAAAGTAAATCATTTTCAAAATGTTTAATTATTTGATTAAAATGGAGTCTATGGGAGATGGCCTTTCTGTAATTTTGATCTATCAGGAGAATGGGTTTCTGGATAACGGATTCCATACCTGTATATGAGTCTACTACATAAACTAAGGCTATAGACAAAAGATGTACCCAAAAGCTCCAACATTCTGATTTTCTCTTTAAAGGAAAACTATACCTCCAAAATAAATACTTAAGCAACAGATAGTTTATATCAAATTAAGTGGCATATGAAAGAATCTTACCAAACTGGAATATATATTTAGGTAAAAACTGCCCTTTCATCTCTTGCCTTGAGCCACCATTTCGTGATGGTCTGTGTGCTGTCTCAGAGATCACCTGACCAGAAATACTACAGCTCTAACTGTAACAGGAAGAAGTGTGGGAGCAAAAGACACAACTCTGTCTGTTAATTGGCTCATGTGACCGAACGAGTATAGTTTATTTGTGTGCACAGTGAATCCTACGAGTCCCAGGGGGGGCGGCCCTTATTTTTTTAAAATGGCAGTTTTCTATTTATAATTACCCAATGGCACATACTACTAAAAAAGTATATTATTATGATGGTTTATTAACATGAAGCAGGGTTTTACATATGAGCTGTTTTATGCAATATCTTTTTATAGAGACCTACATTGTTTGAGGGGTATAGTTTTCTTTAAAGGAGAAGGAAAGCTACGGAGGCATTTTATTGCCAATAGATTAGCTGCAATAGTGCAAGCTAGAATGCTATATTTATTCTGTAGAATATTTTACCATACCTGAGTAAAAAGCTCTAGAAACTCTCTGTTTGTTTAGAATAGGAGCTGCAGTATTAATGTGGTGTGACATCACTTCCTGCCTGAGTCTCTCCCTGCTCTGGGCTCAGATTACAGTAGAGAAGGGAGGGGTGCGGGGAGAGGAGCAAACTGAGAATGCTCTTGCCCAGGGCAATGAGGTTTAAGCTGAAGGCAGGAAGTCTGATACAGAAGCCCATGAGTACACATTAGAAGGAAAGAGATGCTGTGTTTCTTTTGACAGGGGACTCAGAGCAACATTACTTTGGGGGTTTACTGGTATATTTAGATGGACCTTTCTGATAAGGCTTACTTAGTTTTAACCTTTCCTTCTCCTTTAAAGAAGACAACTAAATAAGCAAAGGTTAACCGGCTGACAGTCAATTATAATGGCCCCCTTGAATACAGAGCAGGTGAAGCTCAATGGACCTGTATTATAAATTAAACGCCGGAAACTCTGGCTCACAGGAGATAGAAGCAGCCTTGACTTGATAGGACAGAGTGCAAAATTGAATTAATGCTGTAACCAAGTTAGCATACAGCTTTAGCTTTGATTTGTCTAGCTCCAACTAGAAAATAAATGTCAGAGCCAGCGAGGCTGTTATGGATACAGACTTCACTTGAGACACAGTAACAGGGCCACATGCATCATTATCCAGAATGCTTGGGACCTGTTATCCAGAATGATTGGGACCTGGGGCTTTCCAGATAATGGATATTACCGTAATTTGGATCTTTGTACCTTTAGCCTACTAGAAAATCATGTAAATGTTTAATAAATCCAATAGGCTTCACTGCTTCCAATGCCAGCTTCCAATAAGGATTAATTATATTTTAGTTGGGATCAAGTACAATCTACGGTTTTATTTATTACTGAGAAAAGGAAATCATTTTCAAAAATGTGGATTATTTGGATAAAATGGAGTCTATGGGAGACAGTTTTTCTGAGCTTTCTGGATAATGGGTTTCTGGATATCAGATTCCATACCTGTACCTGCCTTGAGAAGATGCTGCTTCCAGCTGTTTCTTTGTGACTACAACCCTAATGCAACTGGCATATTATTTACACATGAGCATGCAAATTAGCCTCCCGCAATTATGCAGGAATTATGGGGAATAAGGATGCACAGGTATGGGACCAATTATTCAGAATGCTCGGGCCTGAGGTTTTACAGATAAGGGATCTTTCCATAATTTGGATCTCCATATTTTGTCTGCTAAAAAAAACATTAGAACACTAAATAAACCCAAAAAGGTTTTTTTTTTGCCTCCAATAAGGATTAATTCCATATCATTTGGGAAGTACAAGGTACTGTTTTATTATAACAGGTATGGGACCTGTTATCCAAAATGCTTGGAACCTGGGGTTTTCTGGATAATGGATCTTTCCATACCATTTCCAAAGTCTACTAGAAAAATCATGTAAACATTAAATAACCCCAATAGGCTGGTTTTGCCTCCAATAAGGATTAATTATATCTTAGTTGGGATCAAGTACAAGCTATTGTTTTATTACAGAGAAAAAATAAATCATTTTACAAATTTGGGATTATTTGTTAAAATGGAGTCTATGGCAAAGTGCCTTCCTGTCATTCAGTGTTTTCTGGATTAACAGGTTGCCAGATAACGGATCCCATACCTGTACATGTATTTGACCTGTTATCCAGAATGATTGGGTTTTCCAGATAATGGATCTTCATACCTTAAGTCTACTAGAAAATCATTTAAACGTTAAATAAACCCAATAGGCTGGTTTTGCTTCCAATAAGGATTAATTATATCTTAGTTGGGATCAAGTACAAGCTACTGTTTTTTTATTACAGAGAAAAAGGAAATCATTTTTAAAAATTTGGATTATTTGATTATAACAGAGTCTATGTGAGACCGCCTTTCCATAATTGGGAGCTTTTTGGATAATTGGTTTCCCGGTTAACCTACACAGAAAAAAGGAAATCATTTTCGAAAATGTGAATTATTTGATTAAAACGAGGTCTATGGGAAACAGTAATTCAGAGTATTCTGGAGAACGGGTTTTCAGATCACAGAGCACATGGCGTTCGTCTTCGTTTGGGCTCTGATCTCTATAACCGTCGTTGTACAACTGGGCACAATGCCTAAACGTGAAGCACCTCTCTCACACCCAAACTGCAAGGACTGATGTTATCACGATGATGAACTAGTAAAAGGCGCAATCCAGAGTTATTGCTAGTGATAAGATGAACACAAACAGCAATTAAACTTGACCCAATCACTGCACGTTTGTAGCGCTCTGCCCTGTACAAGAGCCAATTAAAAACTCTTCTGTACGTGAGCATTTCTTCAATCCTGCCAGTGGCATTGAGCACGAGGAGAAATAATCGGGAGCATTTGATCGATTCGTTCTACTGCGAGTCTTAAACAAACAAGGCTGAGTGCGCGCAGAGCTATGAGCGGAATACAGCTGTCCCCAGAGACCAGCATCAAATACATTTTGTTATCACACGAAACAACAACGATCCATTAATAAAGCTGTTCAATTAACCCTGTAAACTGGAATAGGAATGGCAGGCTCCCTCCTAGGCCTAAACTAGCAATACTGGCTAAGGACTGCTCATCTGGCAATGCCCTGGCTACCCAAGTGACGGGCAAAATCAGGTTGATTTAAAGTCCTGGATCACTGCTGCTATTGAGAAGCTGAAACTTTAGGGTAGGACTACATGCACGTTTTCGTTGCGATCCGACAAAACACCAGCGACAAATCGCATGCGACGGAAATAAGGTAAGAGATAGAAAAGTCAGATGAAGTCGCATCATTGATCTGACGCAACATGCAGCGTCTGCATCCGACAGTCGCGTCAGATCAACGCTGCGACTTCATCCGACATTTCTATCTCTTACCTTAGTTCTGTCGCATTCGATTTGTCGCAGCACGTCGGATCGCAAGAAAACGTCCGTGTAGTCCTACCCTTAGGCTTGTGCAATAAGTGCAGTATATAAAATACGGTACTTTTAGCCATATCCATTTTTAGGGCTTAGTTTTCCTTTAAAGGGGTGAAAATGAAAATGATATATAATATTCAGCATACTGAAATTGTGTAAAAATTGTGTAAGTACACTCAAAGGGGAACTATCACGGAAATAAAAAAATGTAATATAAGCTTCCTCATACTGAAGTAAGAAACTTTCGAAATACAACCAATTACAAATTCTGTAGCGTTTCTGAAAAAATTAAGTTTATCTTCACTATTCCTCTCTCAGCATCTGTTTCTCTTCATTCTCTCTTCATGCAGCAGTTGGGTGTCAGATGAATGATCCAATATATCTTATAGGGGGGGCTCCCCCTCAAATAGGAACTGATTCCAGTGCACACAAAATCTAAATCTGTGCCTTTTGCACAAATTCTGCATGTAGAGAGACATGATCTCTGTTGATTTTAATTTAATGAGCTCTAATACATCTTCTAGGCAAAAGCCCCCCTATAAGATATATTGTATCATTCATCTGACACCCAACTGCTGAATGAAGACAGAATGAAGAGAAACAGATGCTGAGCGAGGAATAGTGAAGATAAACTTAATTATTTCAGAAACGCTACAGAATTTGTAATTGATTGTATTTAGAAAGTTTCTTATTTCAGTATGCTGAAAACAATATTAAATTTTCATTTTCACGATAGTTCCCCTTTAAATATTCTGCATTGTTTCTGAAATAATCAAGTTTATCTTCATTATCCCTCTCTCAGCATCTGTTTATCCTCATTCTCTCTACATGCAGCAGTTGGGTGTCAGATATTCATTGGCAGTTAGATCCAATATATATTATAGGGGGGCTTCCTTTCCTAGCAGATGTATTAGAGCTCAATCAAATAACTGATTCCAGTACAAACAAAATCTAAAATAACAACTGCCTTTTGCACAAATTCTGCATGTAGAGAGACATGATGTCTGGTGATTTTCATAGAGTGAGCTCTAATGCTTCTTCTAGGCAAAAGGAGCTCCCCTATAAGATATATTGGATCATTCATCTGACACCCAACTGCTGCACGAAGACAGAATGAAGAGAAACAGATGCTGAGAGAGGAAAAGTGAACATAAACTTGATTATTTCAGAAATGGTACATCATTTTTAATTGGTTGTATTTAGAAAGTTGCTTATTTCAGCATGGTGAAGCTTATATTAAATTTTCATTTTCGCTACAATTCCCCTTTAATCATGTGCCCCCCCCCCAAGGGTTGACAATGGCAGTCTATGCAGACCTGTATTGAGAGAGACACACGCAAAGGTAGATGTGGTCCCAATCAGATGGAAATAGATATCTGGCCAACCCCCAACTGAAATCGACCTTAAAGCCATCGTTTAGGCATTAAAGGAGAAAGAAAGCTACTGAAGCAGTTTATGCCAATAGATTAGCCACAATAGTGCAAGCTATAACACTATATTTATTCTGCAGAATGCTCTACCATACCTGAGTAAAAAGCTCTAGAAGTGTTCTCTGTTTGTTTAGGATAGCGGCTGCCATATTGGCTTTGTGTGACATCACTTCCTGCCTTAGTCTCTCCCTGCTCGCTCATAGCTCTGGGCTCAGATTACAGCAGGGAGGGGAGGAGGGAGGGGAGAGGAGCAAACTGAGCATGCTCAAGGCCATGCCCTGGAGGTTTCCTGAAAACAGGAAGTCTGATACAGAAGCCCATGAGTACACAATAGAAGGAAAGAAATGCTGTGTTTCTTTTGACAGAGGACTCAGAGCAGCATTACATTGAGGTTTTACTGGTGTATTTAAATAGACCTTTCCAATAAAGCTTACTTAATTTTAGCCTTTCCTTCTCCTTTAAACATGGGATAAGCATGGGTAAGACAAAAGCAAATAAGATATAAGAACAGCATCAGCAATTCAAATAGCAACACTTCAGCAAAATCTCTCAAGGAGGTCATAGAGTTCCGCATCGATGTGCAGAAATACTTGCCAAAGACCACACAGTTCAAGGAACTCAATGCAAAGCTTGTCCTTTATATTGACAATATAAAGTCATTTCACACAGCTTTTTTCCTTCAATCCATCTTTTTTGGCCCGCCTGCTCCAGGGTAGAAAATATCCAGATCCTAGTGATGCTTACAACGGCAGCAGACACTGAGGGGACAGCTATCTAGTTGTACATTAATATGGCAGTGGCCCATCGGAAGATCCCTTACACACAAGCTGACAACTTGGTAACTTTTAACAGCCCACCTTAGGGTGCTCTGTAGTTTACATCTGATCAGCAACCACCCTGGTTGTACTTTAAAGGAGAACTAAACCCTAAAAATGAATGTGGCTAAAAATGCCATATTTTATATACTGAACTTCTTGCACCAGCCTAAAGTTTCAGCTTGTCAATAGCAGCAATGCTCCAGGACTTCAAACTTGTCACAGGGGGTCACCATCTTGGAAAGTGTCTCTGACACTCGCATGCTCAGTGGGCTCTGAGCAGCTGTTGAGAAGCTAAGCTTAGGGCTCGTCACTAATTATCCAGCAGAAAATGAGGTTGGTCTGTAATATAAGCTGATGCTACAGGGCTGATTATTAAATTCTGATGTTAATTGCACTGGTTTATGTGCAGCCATGTAGTAATTATCTGTATTAATTACTAATCAGCCTTATACTGTGACATTTCTATTCTATGTGTACTGTATATTGTGAGTGGGTCCCTAAGCTCAGTAAGTGACAGCAGCACAGAGCATGTGCAGTGAATCAGCAGAAAAGAAGATGGGGAGCTACTGGGGCATCTTTGGTGACACAGATCTTTACTGCTAAAGGACTGTGGTTGCCTTGGGCTGGTACAGAAGCCTAAAACATAATGTACAACATTTCTAACTACTTCTTTAGTTAAGCTTTACTTCTCCTTTAAGGCTAGGGCCAGATGAGCTGGATCTTGGCCTGCAAAGAAACTGTGCAGTGCAGGCAGACACAGCAGATTTCAGCAAGAAATCCAAAATCTGCTGCATCTGTCGGCACCCGAGCCGAGGTAATGTTTCCAGGTTCCAGAAGGGCAGCAGCGGAGGAGCCAATTCTCAGCCTGAGTTTCTCCTCAGGCGGAGATCTAACTGATCTAGCCCTAACAATAGTAAGTAAGCTTTAGCCTATGGGTGAAACAGAACAGGGATTCCAGGTGCCAAAATGAAAGAGTGTAAATTGCATTTTTGCATAAAGGTGTTTCCTCTAAACGCAGCACCAACACCCTCCCACAGGTAAGACTTCCCACGGTTCTTTTTCTGACTAAGCGCATTTTACGGAGTTTTCTTTTTCTTTTACAGTCCAAGAGACTGTAATTGTTTCTCACCCTTTTAAATGCCAGACAATTTCCCCTCTTCAATCAGTAAAGGCTAGTACATTTCAGCTTGTGCTTTAGGGGAATTTCTACGGAGATTTCTAAATCTGCCTTAATGTTTGTGCAACAGCTCTAACAGCATATATGCCTAAATACCTAATAATTATATTTAACAAAATAAAAAGAACTGCAGGCATAGGACCTGTTATCCAGAATGTTCGGGGCCTGGAGTTTTCCAGATGACAGATCTCCCTGTAATTAAGAACTTCATACATTGTCTACTAGAAATTCATGTATTTACTAAACTCCGAATGCAGAAACCACAAAAATGTTGTGATTTTTTTTTCTTATACAAAGGGAATTTTAAAAATCACAAATTTTTTTGGAATTTATTAAACCCCGAGGAGGGAAAAGTCAGATTCAGAAAATCCAGCATCTCAGACCTGTCGAGGTTGCGTATAAGTCAATGGGAGAAGTCCCAATGATTTTTTGATGTGCACTGGGTTTCGTGCAATACACCAACGTTTTCAGGCAAACATCTGAGTTTTCAGTTGAAAATTCCGAAAAAATTGTTAAAACCAGGTGAAAAATCCGAAAAAATCGTGAAAATCTGTTTTTCCTGCAAAGCAAATTTTCGGGAAAATGTAATAATAAATAAGCCTTAAAAAACCCTGAGCAGATTTGAACAGAGTTTGTAACAGAAAATATTGAGATAAATTCGGACTCCAATAACGATGAATTATATCCTATTTAGGATCAATCTCTTATTCAAATCAATGTAATGGTTGCTAGGGTAATTTGAACCCTAGCAAGAAATTGCAAACTAGAGAGCTGCTGAATAAAAAGCTAAATAACTCAAAAACCACAAATACTAAATAATGAAAACCAATTGCAAATTGTCACAGAATATCACGATCTTCATCATACTAAACGTTAAATCAAAGGTAAAAAACTCCTTTAAGGCCACTGCAAACTAAGTATAGCTCAGAGATGTCAAAGCGAATAGCCATACCTCCCAACTGTCCCTTTTTCGGAGGGACAGTCCCTCTTTTGACAGGTCAACCCGCAGTCCCTCATTTGTACTGGAAAGTCCCTCTTTTCTATCCACTGAACAGCCAGAAAAATAATTGGCTTTTAGCAGAGAGCCCAGAACAGTTGCAAATAAGATACTTTGTAACAATTTTGAGACACAAAAACAGTTTAGATAAGGAGATATATTTTCAAACTTTCATAACCTGCCAAATTTTGTAAAACAAACATGGTAATTAGGGGGTGTGGCCACAGAAAGGGGTGTAGTCAAAGAAATTGCTGGGCTATGTGCGCAAAAAAAAACTTTTGTCCCTCTTTTTACTTCCAAAATGTTGGGAGGTATGGACTAGCACATGGGGTGCTGTGGCTGTAAAAACTATACCCCGAACAATGTTGGTCTCTATAAAAATATATTGAGTAAAACAGCTCATGTGTAAAACCCTGCTTCATGTAAATAAACCATTTTCTTAATAATATACTTTTTAGCAGTATGTGCCATTGGGTAATTCTAAATAGAAAACTGACATTTTAAAAAATAAGGGCCGCCCCCTGGGATCCTAAGATTCACAGTGCACATAAACAAACCATACATGTTAGGTCACATGAGCCAATTAACAGACAGAGTTGTGTCTTTTGCTTCCACACTTCTTCCTGTTACAGTTAGAGTTGTAGTATCTGGTCAGGTGATCTCTGAGGCAGCACACAGACCATCACAAAATGGTGGCTCAAGGCAAGAGATGTAAAAGGGCAATATTTACTTACACTGCAATCCTCACATTCCCCCATTCTGTTCACCGTTTAATTGTGTAGCCAGGGCATGGGGATGGACATCAGGTCCCCCATTCTGGTTCACAAACAAGATTCTGAGATAACCCCAGTCCTAACAGCTATTTGAGGGTTACAGATTTGCCCAGTGCCATTACAAATAGCTATGAATACATGTCCTAACAAATCTCATGTGGATAAATCTAAAAGAGGTGCCCAACGGGGAGGCCAAAGATCTGCATGACATTTTTACCACCCATGTGGAATACACAGGCAACAGGCAGAGACTTGTCTGATAATGGGCCCCACTCAGCGCTATCATTGCTCAGGGGGTTCAGACAGGACCCCGTGTCTGATTTGAGCTGATCCCAGAGCACTGCTGCTTTGAAAAACACTGAGCATTCCTACCCGACAGCAAAACATTTATAAAAACATTAGTCATCTTCGACTAAGAGCAGCCAAATTAAAGCAGGATATTGATTCCTAGTGAAAGCCTGAACATGGCATGCGGCCAAATTTGTCACAGTGGAAATGAAAGAATCGTTTTTGTACACAGAAAGGCAGATAGGTCTACATTGATGCTCTACAGAGCGTGAATACGACATTTCATATTGTTAGATAAAGCACACACAAAGCAAACAAATAAGACGCAATTCTTAAGGCTACTATAGTTATGAGACCTTATATCCAGAATGCTCGGGACCTGGTGATTTCCGGATATCTCATATTTCGGATCTTCATGCCTAAGTCTACTAGCAAATCATGTAAACATTAAATAAACCCAATAGGCTGGTTTTGCTTCCAATAAGGATTACTTATATCTTAGTTGGGATCAAGTACAAGCTACTGTTTTATTATTACAGAGAAAAAGGAAATTCTTTTTAAAAAATTTGGAGTATTTGGATAAAATGGAGTCTATCGGAGACGACCTTTCCATATTTCGGAGCTTTATGGATAACAGGTTTCTGGATAACCGATTCTATATCGGTAATAGGAAACAAATCGTGGTGAGATGGTCCTTCATCTGTTGTCAACCTAAACAGGTCTATCCAAATGTAGGTGTTAAAGGAGACGAAAAGGTTAAAACTAAGTAAGTTTTATCAGAAAAGTCTATCTAAATACACCATTAAACCCTTCTCTGAGTCTTCTGTCAAAAGAAACAGAGCATTTCTTTCCTTCTATTTTGTACACATGGGCTTCTGTATCAGACTTCCTGTTTTCAACTTAAACCTCCAGGGCTAGGGCTTGAGCATGCTCAGTTTGCTTCTCTTCCCCTCCCTCCTCGATGCTGTAATCTGAGCCCAGAGCTATGAGTGAGCAGGGAGAGACTCAGGCAGGAAGTGATGTCACTGCAAGCAAATATGGCTGCTGCTATCCTATACAGAGAGAGGTATATGAGCTATTTACTCCGGTATGGCAAAGCATTCTACAAAATAAATATGCAGTCCCATCAGGAGAGAAACACATTGACAGCCTCATGAAGACCTGATGGGATTTTCAAACCTTACCCAACAGATATTTGAGCAATTCCAGACAAAATCATTTTGGCACCATACACAGGCCAACAATCTGCTGACTCTGGTTGTGTATAGCCTTTGAAATATTTCGAATGCACCTAAACAAACATCTTAAAGTGGACCTGTCACCCAGACACACAAATCTGTATGATAAAAGTCCTTTCCAAATTAAACATCAAATCCAATTTCTATTTTTTATTAAAGCATTCATAGCTGTTTATATGATTGACAGCTCATTTAAAAATCTCAGCTGTCAATCAAATATTGTCTGGCCCTCCTCTATGCCTACAATTACTTTCACTTTCCATTCAGCACTTCCTAGATGTCACTGCTCTCCACACATACCCCGTTCTCTTGGACATGAGATGATGCAAGGCTTGCCTTAATAAAAGTGTCCGTATAATGGCTCCTGCCTGCTTGCTATAATTATGAATTCCCAGGCTGAAGGAAACAAGATTCAAATAATTTATATTGTGTAATTAAAGTTAATTTTGCTTGACTAATGTGATGTGAATAGGATTTTGAACAATTTTTTTGGGTGTTTTGGGTGACAAGTCCCCTTTAAAATCCTAATTTCAAATAAAGTGGAAACTCAACTTTACATAACCTCCTTTTACACTGTTTTTTTTTTGTGGTGCCATCAATGTATATCATGCATTTCCCTTACTGTAAATGTTTTCAGATTTTATAACATTTTCTCTGGTGCCCTGAAAAACTTAAAAAACGGGGGTTCTACTATAGCTGAAAATGCCCGAAATAGTGCTATGAGCCATTATCCTGCTGATGTTCCCTTTTCAGGGCATGGCAAATGAATCTGCGCTAGTAACATGGCAACAAAAGTAATCTGTGCCACCAACCGTAGCAATTTCAAAGGAAAATGTAAATGAGCTATTCCAAGAATAATCTGTATTCCAGGTCAGGCTTTCGGATGATCCTGGAAAGAGGCACAGACATACTAGTCGGAAAGCTCCACAGTAGTGTATTACCCACCCTACGTAATCACAGGGCTGGCTCCACAATAATAAGTTAGCAGGGCCCTCTTCCAAGGGGCCCATATAATTAGCCCACTGCTTAGCTGGGTCCCCTGGGTGGAGGGCCCTGCCAACAAGTAAAATAGGGACAAAAATTCCCCTCCCATTATGGAAAAACCTCTGATTCACCCCTCCACAATTATGACCAGACATGACAATTTATGCCAAACTCTGACCACGATCCTCCCAAAACCAAGCCTGGCACCTTCAACCTTCAAAAATTAAGCTTTTCTATTTTGGGGCCCTCCTCTACAACAGCGTCCCTAATTACAGTACCCCCTATATCCCTCTGATGGTGGTTGTGCCTATTCAATGTGGTTACTAGGGTCACTTACTCGAGCAACCATGCACAAAGGGCCTGGCTAAAAACATCAATAATTAAAACTTTAAATGCAGACTTGTCTTTGCTCAAGCTCTGTCAAGTCCTGCCAATATCATGTAAAAAGAAACCTGGATATATGCCCAGCACCACCAGTCTACGGCAAATGTGCGAACACGCCCGAGGAACTTTTATGATTTTATATAGCATTCTGCCATAAATGTACATAAAGTGGTACAGATTAATATATGAAGTTTGGGTAATGTTCAGGGTGATTAGGCAAAGCCAAGGCTAAAACATAATGATACATTTACGACCTGCACCTGACCATAACCCAGTGCTTCATAATGCAAACTGCCCCTGAACCCTCATCTGGCCTCATCCCTGAACACTCACCTGGCCTCATCCATTACTACAATGCCACAAATGGGTGAGACTGGTGCAGGCAACAACCCGCGCATGCACCCCAGCCATTCAAAACTGAAAAAGGAAAAAAGGCACAGGATACACAACAGATAACAGATACGCTTTGTAGTATACAATATGATTTTTCTGTGCTTATCTGTTATCTACTGTGTATCCTGTGCTTGAATGGCTACGCCCATGTCTACATTGCAGTCTGTTTATATAAACTATAGTAGCACTTATCTGTTATCTACTGTGTATCCTGTGCTTGAATGGCTGCCCCCATGACTACACAGCAGCTTGTTTATATAAACTATAGTAGTACTTATCTGTTATCTACTGTGTATCCTGTGCTTGAATGGCTGCCCCCATGACTACACAGCAGCTTGTTTATATAAACTATAGTAGTACTTATCTGTTATCTACTGTGTATCCTGTGCTTGAATGGCTGCCCCCATGGCTACATTGCAGTCTGTTTATATAAACTATAGTTGTATTTCTGAAGCAAACACACCCGTTTTACCAGTGCAGGGCAACAATACATTATGTTGTCATTCCTTTAAAATACTTTAATTTTTTGGTGTTACTGTTCCTTTAGGGCAGAGACACACTCTCAGATTCGGGGAGATTTAGTCGCCCGGCAATAAATCACCTTTTCTTCGGGAGACTAATCTCCCCAAACTGCCTCCCGCCATTTTCATATTCATATTCCAGTCTCTTATTCAAATCAATGCATGGGTAATTTGGACCCTAGCAACCAGACGGCTGAAATTGCAAAATGGAGAGCTGCTGAATAAAATGCTAAATAACTCAAAAACCTTCAATAAAAAATGAAAACAAATTGCAAATTGTCTTAGAATATCACTCTCTACATCATACTTAAAGTTATTGTTAATGGTGAACCACCCCTTTAAGCCACACTGCAGTGATATGCGGCTCAGCCAGAAACCCGCAGGACCCTACGGGCCGACTCCTGCACAAAATCTTCGTGTCGGGTCAAGCTCTTCTCCTGCTCTCTCCGCCCGTGACCTGGCACTTACGGCGCTGAAATTGATAGACTTGCACCCGCCCCTTTTTTGACGTAACTGCAGGGCGGGTCTATAATTAAAGGGGCTGGGTGCGGATTGGGAGGGGGTGGGTTAGGGTTGGGTGCGGGTTGAGAAATTCTAGACCCACACATCACTTTCCACTGGTCTGCCCAGTGGCAAAGTATAAGGGACCATTAAACTCTACCAATTCCCTATACAATGTCTCCAAATCACGCAAAGGCACCTCCAGTTTGGCTATTTAGTCCCTCCAAATTGACTGCAGCATTATGGGGGATCAGTATGTCCAAAGCCCCTGTCTGGGGAGTCTCTGATGCAAACAAGCCTCGCTGATGGCAAATATTAGCAATAATGCAATTAAAGAAAAAGCACCTGACATCATGACATTAGATCAATATTAACATCAGCACTAACTGTACAGTTCACACTTCTCTCATCACATTTAGATCAAGATAAACATCTTTAAAGATTTTTGTTTAAATTACAATTTACTGCAAATAGAGCAATGAGTCACAATTTGTTTTCCTTTAGGGCTGTGGTTCTATTAAGTCTCGGGCTCCCGTGTGTATTCTGATGTTCAGCGTTTATCTGACCTCAGCACAGGCAAACCCTGGCGTGTTACGGTGAGGATACACCAAATAAGATTTTGCCAATACAAATGAGTTATAATTGAAAAGTCTAAGATGTAGTCACATCCATTCAGCATGGTCACCTTTAAATAAACCTAGTATGATGACAATCTGCAAATTGGTTTTCCTTTTTTATTATTTGTGTTTTTTTGAGTTATTTGGCTTTTTATTCAGCAGCTCTCCAGTTCAGCAATCTGGTTGCTAGGGGTCCAAATTACCCTAGCAACCATGCATTAATTTGAATAAGAGACTAGAATATGAGTAGGAGAGGCCCGGATAAAAAGACCAGTAATAAAAAGTAGCAGTAACAATAAATACATTTGCAGCCTTACAGAGCATTTGATTTTAAGGTGGGGTCAGTGACCCCCATTGGAAGGCTGGAAAGAGTCAGAAGATGAAAGCAAATTAAAAAAAAAAACCATAAAAAATAAGACCAATTGGAAAGTTTCTTTGAGAAGGCCATTCTATAACATACTAAAAGTTAACTTAAAGGTGAACCACACCTTTAATTTGAAACGTAACATTATACACCCATAATCTGGAAACGTGTTCTCTGGAAAGCACAGAATTAAGGAAAGACCATCTCCCATAGACTACATTTTATCCAAATCAACAAAGCTGATTTCCTTTTTCGCTGTAATAATAAAACACCACCTTGTACTTGATCCCAACTACTATAAAGAGGTGGTTCACCTTTAAGTTAACTTTTAGTGTGCTATAGAGTGGCTAATACTAAGCAACTTTTCCATTGGTCTTCATTATTTTTTTATAGTTTTTGAATTATTTGCTGTCTTCTTCTGACTCTGTTCAGCCTTCAAATGGGGGTCACTGACCCCTTTTAAAAACAAATGCTCTGTAAGGCTGCAAATGTATTATTATTATTAGTGATGGGCGAATTTCTTCTGTTTCGCTTCGTCAAAAAAATCTGCAAATTTAGAGAAAATACAAACGAATTTTAATGATCGAGTCAACTTTGACGCTAAAGTGAATGGGCGTCCGAATAGCGTTGATGCGCGCCGGCTTTGACGAAAGCGACTTTTCCTACGCATGTCCAAAATTTTTTGACGCCGGTGAATTTTCACAGCAGTTTCGCTAATTTATTCGCCAGCGGGGAAACATGGAAATTCAGCGCAAATACGCCCATCACTAATTATTATATCTTTCTATTACTCATTTCTATTCAGGCCTCTCCTATTCATATTCTAGTGGCTCATTCAAATCAGTGCATTGTTGCTAGGGTTAGGTGGACCCTAGCAACCAGATTGCTGAAGTTCAAACTGGAGAGCTTCTGAATAAAAAGCTAAATAAGTCAAAAACCACAAATAATAAAAAATGAAAACCAATTGCAAATTGTCTCAGAATATCACTCTCTACATCAGACTAAAAGTTAATATAACATTGAACAACCTGTACCTCAAAATGATAATGTCAATGGAGCTCCTGAGCAGGGCTACAAAATATATATATATGTTGTTTGGCAACGTGAAGGCCTGTTTATCAAAGGTCGGATTTTAGTGGTTTTGGAGGTTTTTTAAAGCACAACTAAACTTCCTTTCTCTAAAACCACAAATGTCATGACAATTATTAACTCTCTACATCATACTAAAAGTTAACTCAAAGGTGAACAACCCCTTTAAGATACTGGAGGAGGGGGCATACAAACTCCTTGTAGATAGTGCCCGGCATACGGGTATATTTACACTATAGGGAAATGCACTACTAGTCAAACAGGTATTTAAATGAAAAACATCATGATGTGGCACTCCTGCTCTGGGCATGAAATCAAGCCTTATTATAATCAGCAGAAGGAGCGAGGAGTTGTTCCATCTATATAGAATCCATTAGCATAAATTAGCAGAGTATTACACGCTGGAGACTGTTGAGTAAAATAAAAGAGTTATGGGGAAGCATAAAGCAAAGGCATGCCAAGTTTCAGGCAGGGACCTCTTTGCTTCCAACACAAGCCTAATTAAGCAATGATTACATTGTATTATTGGCACCTATATATTTCGATGTGACGTCCCTAGTGGATGAAAGGAAGAATATTTCAAATAAGACAACTCTACTGTTCCTTCTAGGGGAGCCGTCATATATGTTGCCATGCCCAAAACAGCAGCAACAGTAATAGATAATAATTATTATAAGTGGATGTAAACCCCAAACTAAAATGTTACCGAAATACTAGGTGACTTTTCAATATACATTCAGTGAAGATTCAATGGTGTTTAAAGGAGAAGCAAACCCAAAAGTTTAAAAAACCCTACATGGACCCCCCCCCCTCCTCCTCCTCCCTGCCTAAGTGTTATCCCCCGGCAAATGCCCCTAACTTTTTACTTACACCTCGGTGCACGGGCGTAGGGATGGGCGAAGTTTTTCGCCTTGTTTCACCATGGAAATGACGCCCAGACTTGTATGGTGGCGTGCGTCAAAAAAAAAAATTGCCGCGCGACAAAATGTTTTTTGACACACATAGACTATAATGGGCGTCAGCCACAATTTGCCAGCGTCAAATTTTTGACGAAACGGCTCAAATTCACCCATCTCTACACGGGCGTCATCTTCAGCCGTTTCGGTAATCTTCGGAATGAGTCTGGTACTTAGGCAATTTTCGCGAGTTTCGCATGTTGCAATTAAAAGCAGCTGGGTGCATGGGTGAGTGGCTTATATCATATATTGAACAAAACTAATTAGCCCAGCACACCTACTATATAGCTTTTAGGAAAAAAATCAGATTGAATGGAAAACGCCTATATTTGGAAAAAAAAAAAAGAGACACTTTTAGTTTCAAGGTTTGTACAAAGTATGCTTAAGCTCCGCCAGTCTCATTCCGAAGATTACCGAAGAGAAGAAGATGGCGCCGATGAACTCCTCTGGACAGGGTTAAGTAAAGACTAAGGGGGTAGGCTTTTTTTTAACTTTTGGGTTTGCTTTACCTTTAAGTTATTTGTAAATGCAGTTGAAAGCATATTTTTTCAGGTGGTAGGCTCGCATTTTTTTTCTTTTTTGGTCAAAACTAGATTTTTTACGATTTATTATGCCTCAACCCTGAGTTTTCAGATCGTTAAAGGGGTGGTTCACCTTTAAGGTAACTTTTATTATGTTATAGAATGGTCAATTCTAAGCAACTTTTCAATTGGTCTTCATTATTTATTTTTTATAGTTATTTGCCTTTTTCTTCTGACTCTTTGCAGAATTAAAAAAAAATGGTCGTTGCTGACCTCTTCTAAAAAAAACAAATGCTCTGTAAGGCTACAAATGTATTGTTACTGCTAGGGATAAACCAAATCCACTATTTTGGATTCAGCCGAACCCCTGAATCCTTCGCAAAAGATTCGGCCGTATACCGAATGAAATCCTTATTTGCATATGCAAATTAAGGAAGGGGAAACCATTTTTTACTTCCTTGTTTTGTGAGAAAAAGTCATGTGATTTCCTTTGACACCCCTAATTTGCATATGCAAATTTGGATTCGGGTTTGGTTCGGCCAGGCAGATGGATTCGGCAGAATCCAAATCCTGCTGAAAAAGCAGAATACTGAACCGAATCCTGGATTCAGTGCATCCCTAGTTATTCTTACTTTTTATTAATGATCCCTCTATAGGCCTCTCCTATTTATATTCCAGTCTCTTATTCAAATCAATGTATGGTTGCTAGGGTAATTTAGACCCTAGTTACCAGATTGCTTAAGATGCAAATTGAAGAGCTGCGAGTTGTGAGTTCATTCAAGGTATAAAAATTCAAATCTAAAATTCAATCTTTGATAAATACCCCCCTACATTTTCAAACCTTTCTATCCACAAACCAAACAATATCCGTGGTACACAGATATCAGTCAGATACCAGAAATCGTATTAGGGATTCACCGAATACACTTTTTTGGATTCGGCCGAACCCCTGAATCCTCGCAAAAGATTCGGCTGAATATGGACCCGAATCCGAACCATATGCAAATTAGGGATGGGAAAAACATTTTCTACTTCCTTGTTTTCTGACAAAAAGTCACACAATTTCCCTCCCCATCCATAATTTGCATATGCAAATTAGGATTCGGATTTGGTTTGTCCGGACAGAAGGATTCGGCCGAATCCGGATCCTGCTGAAAAAGGCTGAATCCTGGTCGAATACCGAACCGAATCCTGGATTCGGTGCATCCCTAAATCGTATGAATCGGAAAATTAGTATGTGTATTGCCAGTTTTAGATCTAGTAATGCACCTTGTTTTTATTACTGTTTCTCTATTTTAGCAAAAACAATTAACTGTACTCAGGGTGATCATGGAGAGCCATTTTTGTCAGTGCAGTTGAGAGAGACAATGATGGACGAGGAGACAATGACCTTGGCTACAAAGAGGTTATACTCCCAAGAAGGACATTTCAGCAGCTTCCTCAGTTGGCAGTTTAATTGAATATCTCCTCATTTACCCCCATATAAAGCTTTGGTGAAGGAGGAGGAGATAAACAGCCTGACATTGTGCACAGAAATGAAGAAAATGTTCTGCAGGTTCAGGGACAAAGCAAGCCGGCAGGTTCATCACTTTATTTGGAGCACAAAGACTACTTAGTCAGTAATGTGTAGATAGTCCCGGGAGAACTTCCATATCTAAATGTAGAGCCTCAGCAGAAACCAAGTGGTACTTCTCTTCTTGTTTCATCATTCTCTTATTGTTTGGCGATTTATTTATTCTTTCTATTCTAATTCCACTTTTTTGGATTCGGCCGAAACCCCGAATCCTTTGTGAAAGATTTGGCAGAATACCGTACCCGAACACTAATTTGCATACGCAAATCAGTACGTACACGGCTAAAAATATTTCTACTTCCTTGTTTCGTGACAAAAAAGTAACATGATTTTAAGGATTCGGTTCAACCTGCTGAAAATGGCCAAATCCTAAAGAATCCTGGATTCGGTGCATCCCTTATTCTAATATGAGAAACAAGAGCAATATACTGTATATTCAGGCCAAAAATCTGGCGCTCTTTGTCCTGTTCTACTGCAGGGACCCCAACTAGTGGCTTGCGAGCAACATGTTGCTCCCAGTGGCCTCAAAGCAGGTGATTATTTTTGAATTCCAGGCTTGGAGACAAGTTTTGGTTGTATAAAAACCAGATGCCAGTCCATACAGGGATAGCCAATCACAGCCCTCCCATGGACTTTCTTCATGCCAGTGTTGATCCCCAACTTTTTTACATTTGAATGTGGCTCATGGGTAAAAAAAAGTTTATCCCTGTTCTACTTGGAAATTCTGAGTAGACTGCACCGTTTGACACCTAGATGACAAACAAGAGGTCTGTGTAATTCGTAGGGAAGTAAATATCAGAAGACTTCAGGAGGCTGGCACAAGCCTGGAAACCACGAAGTAGTAAAGCCGGAGTCAGATAGTAAAAGGTTAAAGGAAAACTATACCCTCCAATCAATGTAGGTCTCTATAAAAAGACATTGCATAAAACAGCTCATATGTAAAATCCTGCTTCATGTAAATAAACCATTATCATAATAATATACTTTTTGTAGTAGTATGTGACATTGGGTAATCATAAATAGAAAATTGCCATTTTAAAAAGTAAGGGCCGCCCCCTGGGATCGTACGATTCACAGTTCACACAAACATACCAACAAACCATACTTGTTAGGTCACATGAGCCAATTAACAGACAGAGTTGTGTTTTTTGCTTCCTCACTTCTTCCTGTTAGAGTTGTAGTATTTCTGGTCAGGTGATCTCTGAGGCAACACACAGACCATCATGAAATGGTGGCTCAAGGCAAGAGATGTAAAAGGACAATATTTACTTAAATATATATACCAGTTTGATAAGATTCTTTAATATGATGTAAACTTTCTGTTGCTTAAGTGTTCATTTTGGGGTATAGTTTTCCTTTAAAAAAAGCTTACGGAAGCAAGTGGGAATTTAATTTGGTAATACATAATTCGAAGGGATGCACTGAATCCAGGATTTGGCCTTTTTCAGCAGGTTTCGTGCCTGGCCAAACCGAATCCGAATTTGCATATGCAAATTAGGGGTGGAAAGGAAAATCACCCAACTTTGTCATAAAGCAAGGAAGTAAAAAAAATTTTTCCTTCCAGTCCCTAATTTGCGTAAGCAAATTAGGTTTCGGATTCATTCTGCCATTCGGCCGAATCTTTCATGGAGGATTCAGGATTTACCTGAATCCCAAATATACATATACAGGTATGGGACCTGTCATCCCGGTTTTCCGGATAACAGATCTTTCCGTAATTTGGATCTTCATACCATAAGTCTACTAGAAATTCATTTAAACATAAATAAACCCAATAGGCTGGTATTGTTTCCAATAAGTTCACCACAAGACCTGGGTGCTCAAGTATTAACTATAAATATAGAGTTTCAAATGCTGGCACTCACAGGATTGAGGACCGTTTGTCCTTGAGAAAGAACCGAAACGTTGGCTAAATAAACCTTCATTTGGATTCATCAGATAACATTTTTTTCTCTCTTTTTGGGCAAATCCTGAGTGCCAGCATAATATATATATATATATATATATATATATATATACACACACACACACACAGATATATATATATATATATATATATATATCTCTCTATATATATGTATATATATCTATATATCTCTATATCTATCTATATATCTATATATCTATATATATCTATATATCTATCTATCTCTATATCTATCTATATATGTCTATATCTATCTATCTATCTCTATATCTATCTATCTATCTATCTATATATCTCTATATCTATCGATCTATCTATCTATATATATATATATATATATATATATATATACACACACACACACACACATTTTTCCCTATTGCTTTTGTAGCCTATGTTAGTTCTGTTATCATAGATTACTAGACAACAATATAATTTTTTCGATATTCCTCAATCATCTAAGACATTGGGTATTGACTCTGCCTCCTAGTTTGGAACAGAATCAATATCAAAGTCATTAAAAGACACAGCCTGCCTCATCCATTGTGGCAAAGAAAATCCATTCCAAGAACAACACCAAAGTTCTATAAAAGGATACAGGATCATCTGATTCATCATATTCTACATTCCCCCTAACCAACGACTGGCACCACAAATATATATCTGCAATATTTTCCTTGTCAGGCAACTTGTCCGACTGCCTGTGTAGTTTGCACCCAAGGTTGCCACGTGTTACATTTAAAGGAGAACTAACGCCTAACTAAAGAAGTAGCTAGAAATGTTGCACATTATGTTTTGGGCTTCTGTACCAGCCCAAGGCAACCACAACCGTTTAGCAGTAAAGATCTGTGTCTCCAAAGATGCCCCAGTAGCTCCCCATCTTCTTTTCTGCTAATTCACTGCACGTGATCTGTGCTGCTGTCACTTACTGAGCTTAGGGACCCACTCACAATATATACAGTACACATAGAATAGAAATGTCACAATATAAGGCTGATTAGTAATGAATACAGATAATTATTACATGGCAGCACAGAAACCAGTGCAATTAGCATCAGAATTTAATAATCAGCCCTGTAGCATCAGCTTATATTACAGACCAACCTCATTTTCTGCTGGATAATTATTGACGAGCCCTAAGCTTAGCTTCTCAACAGCTGCTCAGAGCCCACTGAGCATGTGAGTGTCACAGACACTTTCCAAGATGGCGACCCCCTGTGACAAGTTTGAAGTCCTGGATCATTGCTGCTATTGACAAGCTGAAACTTTAGGCTGGTGAAATAAGTTCAGTATATAAAATATGGTATTTTTAGCCATATTAATTTTTAGGGTTTAGTTCTCCTTTAAGGAAGCAGTACTTGCAAATGTATATTTGCAGAATGTTGCCTCTGTATTCAGTGTGGGTCTCAAAAGCAACTTGTCTACGACTACCCTGTTATACTGCTTGAACTTTTAATAGGAAAACTTCATTGACTTAATATAAATTAAAGCAATTCATATATTTTACAATGGGAAGTTAACACTTTTTGTGCACCAGATTGAGGGACCTGATGTCCATCCCCATGCCCCGGCTACACAATTAAACGGTAAAGAGAACGGGGGAATGTGGGGAGAGCAGTGACATCTAGGAAGTGCTGAACGGAAAGTGAAAGTAATTGTCTGCCTGAGGCCTAGAGGAGGGACAGGCAATATTTGATTGACAGCTGAGATTTTTAAATGAGTTTAGAACAGCTATGAATGATTCAATAAAAAAAGAATTTGAGGTTTAATTTGAAAAGAACTTTTATTGCTTTTTATGTCTGGGTGACATGTCCACTTTAAGTTCTGACTTATTGATACTTATAAGGCAAACAAGCCTTGGCATGTGTATACTACTACAGGTATGGGATTCGTTATCTGGAAAACCAGTTACCTAGAAAGCTCCAAATGACAGGAAGGCCGTCTCCCATAGACTCCATTTTATCCAAATAATTAACATTTTTAAAAATAATTTCCTTTTAATCTGTAATAATAAAACAGTACCTTGTACTTGATCCCGACTAAGATATAATTAATCCTTATTGGAAGCAAAACAATCCTAATGGGTTTATTTAATGTTTAAATGATTTTTAAGTAGACTTACGGTATGGAGATCCAAATTACAGAAAGACCCTTTATCCGGAAATCCCCTGGTCCCAAGCATTCTGGATAACAGGTCCCATATCTGTACAACTCTGCACAAATACCAGGTGCCAAATAACAACAGCTACCAATATGCACCACCTAACTGCCCCCTAAACTTTTTGGAACCGTGTCCATTCCATTCCAGGTCACGTAACTCCAGGGTGACTTTGGGCATCCACATATTTTTCAACAGGAGGTACTTTATTTATTATAATACACAAGTTTCATATTTACAAGGATTTAATACACAAGAGCCATGAATATCCTGTAAATTATATCCTTATAAACGGTGCTTAGTGATGTCATCAGTTACAATCGGGGCTTAGTGATGTCATTTCTGTCACATGGCTCACTGAGGATATGGTCACGGAAAGCCTCGGTGACTTATAATATCCTTATAATTTACAATAGTAGGTACAGGTATAGGAGCTGTTATCGAGAAACCCGCTAACCAGAAAGCTTCGAATTACGGAAAGGCCATAGACTCCTTTTTATCCAAATAAACCAAATTTTTTAAATTGATTCTCTGCAATAATAAAACAGTAGCTTGTACTTGATCCCAACTAAGATATTAATCCTTATTGGAAGCAAAACCTGCCTATTTGGTTTAATATTTACATGATTTTCTAGTAGATTTATGGTATGAAGATCCAAATTATGGAAAGATCCCTTATCTGGAAAATCCCAGGTCCTGAGCATTCTGGATAACAGGCCCCATACCTGTACTTTATTCACTATATAAATGGTGATGTAATTTGTGTTTCATAGGAAACTGCATATGGCCATGGAACGCTGAAGAGCTGTCAAATATCTCTGTATTATACAGTAGGGGGGACAGGATTCTCTATATGAATGTTTATGGCTTTATATCCGAAACCCTAAAGTTCCAATCGCTGGCGTGTGGGTTGCAGCTGCAAATTTATGTGCATTGCGCTGTATCAGATTATGCAAATGTCCCTATCCCCGCATGTAGCTGCATGAATCTGTGTATCTTGATGGTTTATTATAAATCACGCTGTGCTGTATGGTATCATCAGTTGGGCTCAGTTGCTAGACATGACTTTATTCGACTCATTTGCAATTGCCCACACAAAACAGAGATTTCCTTGCATTATTCACTTTGCAGAATACTGATCTAAGCGAATGGTTTATTGGTTGCTATTGGTTACTGCGCAGGGATAGAATGGGCCAGTGTTCGTAAAGTAAATGAGCACTTTTTTTCCCCCTATAAATTGGGATCTCCTATTATTCATACTGCAGATTTCTATCACAGGCTCCAAAAGCCCAAAATCAGAAAAAGCCTTGCTCCACACCTTGCCTAATAAGTACCAAATGCACTTAAAGGGGAAGTAAAGTGTAAAATAGAATAAGGCTAGAAAAGCTGTATTTTGTATACTAAATATAAACATGAACTTACTGCACCACAAGCCTGATCAAACAAATAATTTATGCTTTCAAAGTTGGCCACAGGGGGTCACCATCTTGTGACTTTGTTATACATCTTTGCAAGACCAAGACTGTGCACATGCTCAGTGTGGTCTGGGCTACTTAGGGATCGTCATAAATGATCAAAACAGCACAAGTCAAATAATATCTGCCAGAAGCCGATACAGCAAGACTGATTAATAATCAGAATATACAGACTGGACTGCACTGGGTCCTGTGTTGTCATGTAATCGAATGTGGATTTTATAGTTTTTGTATTGTTTAATACAAACGTTCTCCAACTCTGCAGAACCAGTGGCTGCATCAAAGAATCATAGAATCCCAGTTTATCTTTTTAAATCTGGCTCCATGATCTTTGTCCCTGCAGCTGGAGTTGGAAACAGTAAAGTGGATGTAAAGGCAAAAATAAAATCTAATACAAATCTTTACGGAGTCGCCAACTGCTCTACAGGGAAACAGACAAAGCTGCTTGAGTTCTGCATGGCTAGGAAGTAAGCTCCCCCTGCTGTTAATTAGTATGATTGTTTCCCTGCAGAGCAGTTCAGTATCGTCTGACAATTCCTATCCACAGCAGTAAATGAAGGGAGTATTTCACTGCATACAGTCAGGTTTCTTTTAAAAACGGTATACATATTTTAATTAAAGTATATGGGAGAAAGGTTTCCTTTTCATTAAAGAAAGTAAAAATTAGATTTGATGTGTTGCCTTTATATGCCATTTAAACGTTGTTGTTAAATCTCCATTCTATCTGCAAGACAAAATCACAGGATAGACCACTAAGTTAATAAGTTAAAAAGCCGACTTTATTAATGGCTATTGAAATACATTGAAGGTCAAGTAATCACATCATCGCCAGATGCGTTTCGGAATCATCTAGTCCTTAGTTATGGGCTAAATTATGTTCCTTTCAAAACACATTCTATCTGCAAGACAGGCGTGTAACAAGCAGAAACATGCTAATGACCTTGGGTCCCTGTGCTAATGTGCCTGGGGAAAGTTTCCGTTGTGTGTGCCCATTACTTATGCAGCGGACGATAAGCTTGCTTAATGTTACGACTTCCTAAAACCTCTTCTCCTCTTCAATAATTAAGTGCTGAACTCTGCACTCAAAGTAACAGCAGAGAGTTTTCTTCTAAACTGAGCAGTTCAGCTGCCCTAGAAATGGCCTCTGCTTTACTTCTGTTTTTACTCTTAAAGGGGTGGTTCACCTTTCAGTTAACTTTTTGTATGTTTATAAAATGGCCAATTCTAAGCAACTTTTCAATTGGTCTTTATTTTTTATCATATTTAAATGTTTTTCTTTGTTCTTCTAAATCTTGCTAGCTTTCAAATGGGGGGGGGGGGTCACTGACCCCATCTAAAAAACAAATTGCCTGTAAGGCTACAAATGGATTGTTATTGATATTTTTTAATTACTCATCTTTCTATTCAGGCCTCTCCTATTCATATTCCAGTCTCTTATTCAAATCAGTGCATGGTTGCTAGGGGAATTTGGACCCTAACAATCAGATTGCTGGAATTGCAAACTGGAGAGCTGCTGAATAAAAAGCTAAATAACTCAAAAAACACAAATAACAAAAAATGAATACCAATTGCAAATTGTTATTTACAAAATTTTTCTGGTCAGGGTTTTTTGGGCAGAAACTTTTTTCGTGGAAAAAAAAAAACTTAGCTTCAGGGGTGTAATAAATCTCGAAAAAATTAAAAGTCCAAATCTGAAAATCCCCCATCTTAAAAACAAATACTAGATCCTAGCAACCAGATGGGGAGCTGCTGAATAAAAAGCTATAAAAACTCAAAAACCACAAGAAATAAAAAAAGAAAAACAATTGCAAATTCTCTCAGACTATCACTCTCTACATCATACTAACATACATTCATTGCAATGTGTGGTTTTAAAGTAATTTCTACTGTAAACAGTACTGCACTGTTGTATCTGACTATTGAAACAATTTAGCAGAGGTCCAGCTGATCAAAAGAACTATTAAGGTGCAAGCAGGGAATTACGGGAGAGTAGACGGCTGCTACCTTGTGTTGTGATGCAGAATGGATATAACAGAACTGATATAGCAGAACGTAACAGGCGGCTATTACATTTAGGGCTAGGCCACACGGGAAGATTTCAGGGAGATTAGTCGCCTGGTGACTAATCGCCGCGTCTAATCTCCCTGAATGGCTTGCTGGTATCTCGCACCCGCTAGCGCTAAAGTCGCCTGCGCCTATTCACACACGGCGACACGTTTTTCAAAGACGCTCGAGGCAATTTCGAGCGACTTTGAAAAACGTATCGCAGCGTGTGAATAGGCGCAGGTGACTTCAGCGGTAGCTGGTGCGAGATACCAGCAAGCTATTCATTAGTCCCCTCAAAGATGCGGCGATTAGTCGCCAGGCGACCAATCTCCCTGAATCTTCCTGTGTGGCCCTAGCCTTACAGGGATGTTATCGCTGTAATCTAAGAGAAAAGTCTTGGGCAAAATGCTTTATCTGCCTATAACCGCTGGTAATGAAACTCAATGAGACGGGCTCAAGCTAGCTTTTTGTTTAAATGGAGGTCTGTCCTTGAGTAACAATAAAGGAACAGGAACATCTTAAGGAAAAGGAATAGGGCAAAATCTGAAAAGTAGTCACATTCTCCTTCCTGATCCAAAACAAATCAGCAGTTCACCGAGAGGCCCTCTATATAAACAAGCCCCTCCCTTCCTCCAGCTACAGACTGTTAGGCTTTAAGATAAGGAGCTGCTCCTCAAACAGACGGATTCTAAGTTGATTTGTGCGTTTATAAACATGGAAGCAAACTTGCAATTTCAGGTTTTGCCCTGTTTGGGCAAGAAACAAACCAAAACCATCACGAGTGAAACAATAATGAGAAGTCATATTGAGAAAGGTGGTATACTGCTACTTTGTATAGACTGCTCCAACCTATACTGGAACCTTACTTACAATGATATAATCATTCACAAGCCAAAATTGTATCCTGCAAGTGCCAGGAAGTAAAAGGCATTATTATGGAAGGGTAAAGACAATTCTCAGCAAAAATTACAAAGATTTCAATGTTTCCAAAAATACAGAACACTGTGCATAATTAGCAGAAGAATATGAGATAATAACAAAGGTAATAATGCAAAATTCTTTTTCCGCTGTTCCCCATTATCCTAAACCAATACTGCAGGATACCGGCAGCTCACAACAGGGGCTCAATCCTTATTATCAATACAATGTTTTCATGAATTAAAATGATTAAACAAATGCAAGCCGCTAGAAGACTTCCTGGAACCATAAATACATATTAATATTTAATATTCAGAGAAGCCTCCTGACATGTCATTGCAGATTTCTTTGATTACCGATTCCCAGTAAATATCCTTTACATCGCGTAGTGTTAGCCTTCAGACGGCATTATTATCCAGCCCTTACCTTGTATACACAGACGCTGGCATTAGAAAAATGTTTCCGTCCCAAATGTTTTTAAAACAAGCTCACATCTACAGCAACTGCTGCCTGTATAATTCATCAGGGAGAAGCATTTGTATAGGCAATATAGGAAGAGAAACATCTCAATTGTCCAGTAAATTAAAGCAGGGATGCATCACTTACTGGGAAACTAATTTACTGGAAAATTGTACAGGTAAAAGATCCATTATCCAGAAATCTCTGAATAATGGAAAGGCCTCCTCCCATAGACTCCATTTTATCCAAATTTTTACAAATTATTACCTTTTTCTGTGTAACTATAAAACAATGCCTTATATAAGGTATAATTAATCCTTATTGAAAGCGAAATAACCCTACTGGGTTTAATAGATGTTGATTTAATTGATATGCAGAACCATCAAGAGAGGACAACATTAATGTGGCCTTCACTGATGAGATTTTCTAACCTGCCCAATATAGGAACTAGACCTGTGATCCAAAATGCTTGGGACCTGGGGTTTTTCCGGATAATGGATCCTTCCTTGGGATTAGGCATGCACCGAATCCACTATTTTGGATTCGGCCGAACCCCCGAATCTGATGTGAAAGATTCGGCCGAATACCGAACCCGAATTTGCATATGCAAATTAGGGGTGGGAAGGGGAAAAACATTTTACTTCCTTGTTTTGTGACAAAAAGTCACGTGATTTACCTCCCTACCTCTAATTTGCATATGCAAATTAGGATTCGGATTCGGCTGGGCAGAAGGATTCGCCCGAATCCGAATCCTGCTGAAAAAGGCCGAATACTGGCCGAATCCCAAACCGAATACTGGATTCGGTACATCCCTACTTGGGATATTCAAAACCTAAGTCTGCTTAGATTTTCCAGTTATTAATTAGGGGGATCACTGACACAGAGGACAATTTCACGGATTCCTCGGCTGTTCAAGGATCACGGTTTGGTGTTGAGCTGTACGCTGTACTGTAAATATTTTATCAAGCAATCTATTATGGGAAACTCTGTAAATGTATTTTATTTTATTTTCCGCCCTGGAGCCTAAACAAGCACAAAGCAACAAAGTGATGCACTATACACACTGTACCCTGATACATCAGTGACAGCACACAAGTAATTAAAAACCCAAAGTTGTCTCATCCGAGAAGCACTGTATTACATTGATTATAAAAGTAAACATCCCATTATATCAGAGCCTCCTTATTATCATTTATTTATAAAAGGCCAAAGGGTTCTGACTGATCCACAATAGCATATGTGAAGGCCAATTCAGCAGTTCTATGGGCTCGTGCTATCCCATGGCTCTCATATTTCTTCACTCAGGCACCCAATACAGTGGAAATCTCCTTTTATATTAATAACACTTCAGGGCTGACATCAAGGGGGGGGGACATGTGGGAGACTTTCTAGAGCCAAGTAGGGTGCCCAAAATGACACAAAAGAGGTGAGCATATTTAGATGTAATGGGGCAGGCTGTTGTCTGGGGCACCATCATCTCTTGCAGTACAACAGTAAAGTGTGACTGATGTTTATCAGAGCACAAGACTGGGGGCTCCTGGAAAACTGACAATATGTCATGTGCATGTCCCATTTCAAAATTAAATATAAAAAAATCAGTTTGCCCTTCCTAACCTCTTCCTAAGGGTCAGGGCAAACAGGCAGATTCAGGGCGATTAGTCACCCGGCGACAAATCTCCTCTTCTTCGGGGCGACTAATTTTTACCCATAAAGTGGATCACCGTACCAGAGGCCTCCCCTTTAGACTAGAAGAAAAGAACTTTCATTTGAAGCAACGTAGGGAGTTCTTCACAGTCAGGACAGTGAGGTTGTGGAATACACTGCCGGGTGATGTTGTGATGCTGATTCAGTTAATGACTATAAGAGGGACTTGGATGATTTTTTGGACAGACATAATATCAAAGGCTATTGTGATACTAAACTCTATAGTTAGTATATGTATGAGTATGTAGAATTTAATTAAAAGTAGGGAGGTGTATGTGTATGGATGCTGGGTTTTCATTTGGAGGGGTTGAACTTGATGGACTTTGTCTTTTTTCAACCAGATTTAACTATGTAACTATGATATTTCCCCAAACTGCCTTCTCCTCGGCTAGAATGTAAATCACAGGCGCAATGGCACTCGGAGTGAATCTATTTCTGAAGTCGCCCAAAGTTTCCTAGTGAGGCAACTTCGGAAAACGAATCGATCCAAGTGCCATCCCGCTGGCGATTTACTTTTTTTGCTGGCGGGAAGGCAGGGGAGATTAGTCGGCCCGAAGAAGAGATTTGTTGCCGGGCAAATAACCCCCTCGAATCTGCCTGTGTGCCCAGAAAAAATGCCGCTCCTGGTAACTAAGAGCCGGAAATTCGGCTCTTCTAGTGCAGAGAGCGCAATTGCCCCCACGGCAAAAACAAAGGCCGCATCGGGCGGCAAATTGGGCAGGATCGCCCCTGACCCTGACAACTGGGTAAAATCTAAATTCCAAAGGTGGACGGATACAGAGCAAATTCAATACTAACACAAAGAAAATGAAGACCATTTACAGTTGCCTTAAAGGGGTGGTCCACAATTTACTTTACTTTTAGTATGATACAGACGTTCATATTCTAGGACTATTTGAAGTATTTAGCTTTCTGTTCAGTAGTTCTCCAGTAGCTAAATGGTTGCTAGGGTCCAGTTAACCCTAGTAACCAGGCAGTGCTTGTACTGGAGAATTGAAAAGGATAGGGTTTCAATAGAAAGACAAGTAATAAAAACAATAACCGCAAATTGTAGCCTCACAGAGGAATCGTTTTTGGCTGCTAGGGTCAGCGATCCCCATCTCATAGACAGAGAGGAGAAGAATATTTCAAAAACTATTAACAAAATGAAGACCAATTGAAGACCAAGTTGCTAAGAAAAGGGCATTCTATAAAACACTAAGGGGGTTATTTATTAAGGTTAGAGTTGTGTTTTCCACAAATTCGAGTTTTCAAGATGGCTTTTTTTGGTAAAAACATTTGGGTTAAAATAAACTAATTTCTCGAGATTTATTACACCCCGACCGTGGAAATAGCTTGAATCCCAAAATACACCATCTAAAACCTGTCATGGTCACGTAAGAGTCAATGGCAAAGGCCCCTTTAACTATCTGAAGATGTTAATAGCCTTCATGATGTTCGAGTTTTTTTTTTTAAGAGGGTTTGGCCAGAAAACTTGATCAATTTGTGTGTTAAATGGGGTTTTTTTTCCGCAGAAAATTCGATTAATTTGAGTTTTTGGGTTTCGCAACTCTAAGTCGCATAATTTAATTTTTTCCATTCAAGTTTTTTCTTAGAGGATCAGTAACGCCAAAAAATTTAAAGTGATTTAAAGTAATGAAAATATCATGTAGTGTTGCCCTGCACTGGTAAAACTGGTGTGTTTGCTTCAGAAACACTACTATAGTTCATATAAACAAGCTGCTGTGTAGCAATGGCGGAAATTGAAAAAAGTCTATATGGCACAGGTTAAATAGTGGATAACAGATAACACCATTATGTTCTACAGAGTTTATCTGCTGTGTAACCTGAGCCTTTTCTCCTTTGAATGGCTGCCCCCATTGCTACACAGCAGCTTGTTTATATAACAATAGTAGTGTTTCTGAAGCAAACACACCAGTTTTACCAGTTCAGGGCAATATTGCATTATATTTTTATTACTTTAAAATGCTTTATGAAGCTACTGTTCCGTTAAATAAGGGTAGGACTACACTGACATTTTCAGCGTGATCCGACACGCTGCGACAAAAGACAGCGTCAAATCGCATGCGACAGAAATAAGGTAAGAGATAGAAATGTCGGATGAAGTCGCATCGTTGATCGGACGCGACATGACGGTCTGATGCAGACACAGTGTGCGGCGTGCAACGTCTGCATCAGACAGACGTGTCGCATCGGATCAACGCTGCGACTTCATCCGACAATGCATTCACTTACCTTATTTCTGTCGCATGTGATTTGACGCCGGCGTTTTGTTGCAGCGCGTCGGATCTCGCTGAAAATGTCTGTGCTCTCCTACCCTAACATACCATTCAAGTTTGTAAGTTCATTCAAGGTATAAAAAAAAAATCTAACATTTAAACTTTGATAATTAACCCCTAAAAGTTACTTTAAAGGTAACAACCCCTTTAAAATATTTCCATCTAAGGGCTCTAGTACACAAGCACTGTCAACTCCTCAATTTCCATCTTGGGCAGAGGGCAAAAAACGTACAAATGCCCCTAGACCGTGGGTCACTTTAATAAATCATGAACATTTGAACCACAATTCTCAGTAAACCTGAGCCAAATATTATCCAATGTCGATGCCATGGGGCCGAGCAATTCTGGAGGATCATTTGTTATCCGATTGTAGCTTGCCATTAAATTCCTTTTCATGTTAATACAGGAATAGTCCATTCTGATGCTAAATCCATATTCAGAGTTGGAGAAAGACTCTGGCTGAACCCAAATCTCTTCATCAGAGGATAAACATTTGAAGAACATGCACAGCTCTAACCAATCACAGCTTGTATATATAATCTGGCCGGGATCAAAGTAACATGTACTGTGCTCGCAGTCTTGCACTGCTTTCCTTTGTGTGTGCGTGTATATATAAATACATATTATCACACAACACAATGAGCCTGCCATATCTGGGGATGATTAAAGGAAAAGTTACAGAAGCAGAAGATATCCCAGGCGTTCCATTGTTAGCAAGTCATAAATTGTCCATTTGGCAAGCAATTCCTACTGCCTGTGGCCAATATTTCAACTGCAACAATGTATGAATGAATGGCAGGTCCTTTGCTTTAAGCAGCAGGGAGAGTCTTACAATGAGTCTGTTTTCAAAAGAATCAAATGCTTTTCCCTTTTATGTGACGGAGAATTCAGTGATGTTGCACGCACACACACACACACACACGCACACACACACACAGACACACACACAGACACACACACACACACACACAGACACACACAGACACACACACAGACACACACACGCTTTAGGCAATACCTTGTGCAGCTTTCCATTGGTTTTTTATGAGAGTTGAATTATTTTGTCGGCACAAACATGACATACAGAAGTTTATCTTAAATGTAATTGCTGTTGAAAGTACTATAAGCTTGAGTCCTGCGCGGGTCCATTTTTTGGAACCCAGACCCGCATTCTTTCCCACTTGGACCCGCTACCCGACCCGCAAGTACCTTTTCCGCAACCCGAACCCATGACCCAATGACCATCAAGAATCAGGAAGTGCTGTCATAGGAAACCAGATGTGACATCATCGGAAGTAGGCGTGATCAGAAAAAAGGAGTAAAAATTGATATTGAGAAGACCTGCGGCCCGACCCGCCAACCCGCATCTATACCCGCACCTGGAACTTCTACCCGCAACCCGCAGGGTACCCAACCCGCTGCAGGACTCTACTATCAGCAAGTCCCTTTGCTACTCTCTGCAATGCTGGTTCTGACTTTTGAAGTGATCTAGCAAAAGTCAGCGGATTAAAGGAGTTTAAGTTAATTTTTAGTATGTTATAGAAGGGCTAATTCTAAGCAACTTTTCATTTTTTGTTATTGCTACTTTTTATTACTCATCTTTCTATTCAGGCCTCTCCTATTCATATTACAGTTTCTTATTCAAATCAGTGCATGGTTGTTAGGGTAAGCTGGACCATAGCAACTGGACTGCTGAAACTGCAAACTGGAGAGCTGCTGAACAAAAATATAAAAAGCTCAAAAACCACAAATAAAAAAAAAAACAATTGCAAATTGTGTCAGAATATCACTCTCTACGTCATACTAAAAGCTAATTTAAAGGTGATCAACCACTTTAACAGACCTATAAGGGAAGCATGCAAGGCACTGCAGGAAATTTAGCCTTGGCTGGAGGAGACATTTACTGTATTGACTTGAGTCTGAACCAGCAGTGCAGAGAACAGACATTGACAGACAGAAGATACTGCTTTTAATAGGAATTGCATTTATAGGTATCTTTACAAGCATAAAAAGAATAACATTTTCTTTCATTAGGCAATTTGGGGCGGGGAATGTTCCAACCCCTTTAAAGAATGAAAAGAGAAAATGATTAAGCTGTAAGAATGCAATGTACGTGTAAAGTTTGTCTTGGTCCATTAAACATAACCATCCAATCAGCAATGATTTAGTGCCATCTGAATGAGGCGGACATGGGAACCAACTGACAACTGACAATGCCGGTACTCATATGGGAACTTTTCTACAGAATGCTCTGGATCTGGGGTTTTCTGGATAATGGATATTTCCTTAATTTGGATCCTCAAGCTTACGTCTACTAGAAAATCATGTAAACATTAAATAAACCCAATAGGCTGGTTTAGCTTCCAATAAGGATTAATTATATCTTAGTTGGGACCAAGTACAAGCTACTGGGGGTTTTTTTGTGTTTTTTTTTTAAAAAAAACTTGTTTATATTGAATATGATAAAGTAAAATCACATGAAAGTTGTGATTATGACATAAAATATAGAACATTTTAATAACTTCTAGAACTTTCATCTCAATTATGATTTAAAGTGTGGGGATGTAGATCCTATGAGGATTAATTTAGATAGGAGGTTAGTAATCTGTTGACTCTTGGGAGGCGCATGATCAGGTTGTAGTTGTTCTTGTTGTAGAGCTTCCAGGTATTGGGATGATTCCATGATCAAAGGGTGTTCTTTTAAAGTTTCCATATCGTACCATGATGTATGTCTTAAGTAGGGATGCACCGAATCCAGGATTCAGCCTTTTTCAGCAGGATTCGGATTCAGCCGAATCCTTCTGCCCGGCCGAACCCGAACCCTAATTTACATATGCAAATTAGGGGCGGGGAGGGAAAATGCGTGACTTTTTGTCACAAAACAAGGAAGTAAAAAATGTTTTCCCCTTCCCACCCCTAATTTACCTATGCAAATTAGGGTTAGGGTTCGGTTCGGTATTCGGCCGAATCCTTCGCCAAGGATTCGGGGGTTCGTTGAATCCAAAATAGTGGATTTGGTGCATCCCTAGTCTAAAGGTACAAATCGTAAGGTGTCTGATTTGTTGTGGAAGGTGTGTTATGTAGGTTGTCCATGTATTGAAGAATTTCAATGTATTATGTTCTTTTCTGGTTATTGTTTCTAGCCAGTCCATATGAAAAATATGGTGTAGTTTTTGTTTTACCAGTGTTAATGGTGGGGGGGTCTGTATGTAGCCATTGTTGCAGTATTGTTTTCCTGGCTGTTGCCGCTAGTCTTCCCATTTAATGTTTTTCGGTTTTTGTAATTTGTGTAAAAGTATTACAGAATAATGCCCATTTTATATGTTTTCTCGGAGGGGTTTTCCAGCCATCTGTGCACCGTGTGAAATAACTTCCTCCCAGAAGGTTTGTATTAATGGACAAGCTACTGTTTTGTTATTGCGGCGCAAAAAAAGAATTGGATTATTTGGATATGGGAAATACCTTTCCGTAATCTGAGTTTTCTGGATAAGGAGTTTCCGGATAACGGATCCCAAACCTGTACTGGCGTTTGTTCGCTTGAAATGTTGCAACGGTTGAGAAACAACAGCATGTGGTGTATTGTATGGTTCCCTGGTACTGCCATTACTAAGCCTGAATACAGGCACAGGCTGAGAACCATATTGGAATATAAGGTGGCCCCCCCAGTAATGGTGGTTCTTAGACATTAGATATTTGGCACAGGCTGACAAGCAACAGTATTGGGGGTATAAGGTGGTGCCCCAGTACTGGCATTTCATAACATGAAGCATTGCACAGTGAAAACCAACAGCACTGAGGGTATAAGGTGGCTCTCCATTGAAAACCAACCATATTTTGGGGTATATGTAGTCCCCAGTAGAGTCCTGCTCTGAAACAATTTTTGAGACCTGAACCGGACCCAAAACGAAACTCACATATGTACCCACTTGGATCCTCCATCCGACCAGCAACTGCCTTATCCGCAACCCAATACCCAACCAGCTGACCCCTATTATACAGGAAGTGCTATTGCTGCAAGCAGGAAGTGGCTTCATCAAAAGTGGGCAGCGACAGAAAAAACTTTTGGTAAAATTTTAAATAGAGGAAAAATATAAGATAAGAAATAAAGACAAGACCCGCAAACTGACCAGGAGACCCGCATCTATACCCGCACCTGAAAATACTCCCCTCATTGCGCAGGGGACACGTATTTTTTGCGGATAACCCTCGGGTACCTGACCCGCTGCAGGACTCTAGTCCCCAGTACTGGCATTTCAAGGCACATGCTGAAAACCAACAGTATTGGGGGAATGAGGGGGTTCCCCAGTACTGGAATTTCATACCCTGAAACATGGCAGAGGCTAAGAAGCAAGATTATTTAGGTTATAAATTGGTTCCCCATTGATACCGTCAATAATCCTGGTTTTCAGCCTGTGCCAAGTTTCAAGATAAGAACTGACAGTACTGGGGAACCACCTGATACCCCCAATACTTTGGTTCGAACTTATGCCAAGAAATGCCAGTACTGGGGATCACTTTATACTAGGGATGCATCGAATCCACTATTTGGGATTCGGCTCAATCCCTGAATCCTTGTTAAAAGATTCGGCTGAATACCGAACCGAATTTGCATATGCAAATTAGGGGCAGGATGTGATGAAACGTCACGTGATTTCCCTACCTGCCCCTGATTTACATATGCAAACTAGGATTGGGATTCGGCCAGGCACAAGGATTCGGCCGAATCAGAATCCTGCTGAAAAAGGCCGAATCCCGAACCGAATCCTGGATTCAATGCATCCCTATCCCAATATGGTTGTTATTCATACGGTGCTGAGTTTCAGGCGAAAAACCGACAGTTCTGGCAGCACCAGACAGTTCCCTCTGAATCCCCAGTACAGTCAATAAAGGGCAGTAGCTTCTGTTTCTGTTGCCCCACTGGCTCTAATAAGAACCTCAAACTGACAGTTTTTGGGCCAAATTCTAAATGGCATATTTCCACCTTGTACACTAGTGTCCTTCTGGTTACTCTCGCTCTAAGACAAGGAGCAACTGCCAGCGCTGCACAGGGGACTTTCTCTTTCTTCAAAACCAATGTAAGTTGCCACAATTTGGAAGAGTCTCTGTGCAGTAAGTGGCCTCAGGTAAGTGCAACTCCCAGCACCTTCCTTCTATAGGCGATCCCTGGAAGATCCAGACTGACACAAACTAGAAGCTACAGGTACTAGCGCTCAATGGAATGTGAAAGGCACAACCCAGCTGAATAACAGACCTGGAGGAGAACAGACTCCTGCTACATTGTTTCAGGAGTCGGAAGCAGAAGCCACAGAAGGTCAGACAGATACTGATATCGATAACATTTACACATAATTGTGAAGCCATTGGGGATGTATAAAGAATATAGACTGGAAAAGGGGCTCAGAATTAACAGGCCAATGACAGTATTGTTGGAGATTCTCTTTAATGCCCTGGGCACAGTGGGCATCTCCAGATGTAGTTGAAATACACAGGCAGGCTGGCAGGGGCTTCTGGGAGCTGTAGTCCAACTAAATAGCTTAGTGTAAGATAATGGCATGTTTACATACATAGCCACCACTGCCGCCGCCTCCCTCGTCACTGGCTGACATTCAGACACAGCATCCTGAGTGTTATCTCCATCAGCAGCCCTCCCTCACAGCTCCCAGGGGTCACCTCAGCAGGAGCCCAAATGCCCGGCCGCTTCCCTTCACCCATTACCTGTCTGGTTAGAAGAGCGGCAACAGCAGCGCAAACAGCAGCCAGTCAAGCACAAGGGCAACCTCCTCCGTCTCACTCTCCAACACACGAACCACCACCAGCTCCGGGCATTTCGCCTTGACAACGGAAGTCCCACCCCTCTCCTCTCTCAGTCGCCACAGCCCGGTGAAGATTTTGCTGATTGGACAGACGCGCTGCCTTGGGATTGGAGGAATGCCCTGCCTGTTTACCAAACACCTTGCACTTAAGGCCCTCTATGCTTCCTGCTGGCGCGCTCTGGTTTTGGGGTTATTTATATCCAGATTATCCGGTGAGGGAAGGACATAAACACAGAATTAGCTGCCCAGCACTGATCCAGCCACTGCCTGAACGCATGTCAACAAGAAGCAACTTTAAAGAGAAACTCCACTCATATTATCTTTCCACAATGAAATACACAAGGGGAGTGTAACCAACTTTCCAATATGCCATAATGACAAATGTTTAAAGGAGAACTAAAGCTTAACTAAAGAAGCAGGTAGACATATTGTACATTATGTTTTGAGCTTCTGTACCAGCCCAAGGCAACCATAGGCCTTTAGCAGTAAAGATTTGTGTCTCCAAAGATGCCCCAGTAGCTCCCCATCTTCTTTTCTGCTGATTCAACTCACATGCTCAAAAAAAGCAAACTATAGTTACATAGTTACGTTGGGTTGCAAAAAGACCAATGTCCAATCAATCAAATATAACAAACTGTTTTTCTAAATGAGCATTTCTGTATTTCAGAGGTTTTTTTTTGATAACCAATTTGTGTATACTAGATCCCATGCCTCTAATTAGAGGTTTGGGCTTACTCATCGGGCAGAATATAGAGATAAGGTTGCCATCCCTGTGGTTTTGAACAGGACGTCTCAGTTTTTTAAAGGGCTGTCTGTTCAAAACCTTCTGTCCGGTTGAAAACATTCAAAAAACTGAACAGAAGTCGTCAGGAGCGAGGCCAGGTATGCATAGAGGACTTACTTACAGCATCGCTGCTTAAAGCATTAAACTTTCAGGTGCCAGATTAAATGTACCCTCTCTGCTATGGTAATTACCCTCTCTACGTTAAGGTAATTTTTAGTGTGTTATAGAATGGATCATTCTAAGCAACTGGTCCTCATTTATATTTTTTTAAATTTTTGGCCTTCTTCTGACTCTTTCCAGCTTTCAAATGGGGGTCACTGACCCCGTCTAAAAAACAAATGCTCTGTAAGGCTACACATTTATTTTTATTGCTGCTTTTTATTACTCACCTTTCTATTCAGGTCATCTCCTATTCATATTCCAGTGTCTTATTCAAATCAATGCATGGTTTCTAGGGCAATTTGGACCCTAGCAACCAGATTGCTAAATTTGCAAACTGGAGAGTTAAAGGAGTACAAGCCCTTTCATGAGTACACCCAGGTCAGTGTTGTGGCTTGACCACTGCTACTCTGTGTTGTCTGGGGCAGTACAACTGTGAAGAAGAGGAGAAGATCAGATGCCCAGGAGAGAGAAAGGTAAGCATGCTTGGGTCAGCAAAATACCCCTGTGAAGATACAGTGGCCATTTCTGAGCTGCTGTATTTTGGGGAGCATTAGAGCAGCCCTTCACCTTCACAAAAATAAATATTTTTTTATGTTTTAGTCACTCTTGAAGTTAAAATGTATTATTTGCGGCCATATAATATAACCCAGTGCATTGTTAATCGTACGTTGCTAAAGCAAGGTTTTGTTATTCTAAAGAAGGATAAAAAAAGAAAAAACCTTGGGGATTGCAGTTGGATAACAGTTTACACCCAGCGCGACTCCCTCATCAATTAAATATTTACTCATTTCGTACATGTTGCTGCAATTATGCAAAAGGAAAAAAAAACACATAAACACGGATTTTAACAAACCTTTTCAACTCTAATGAGCAGCCCATAAATTAGGCGTGTAATGTAAGTGTGTGGGGGCAACGAGTCCCTCAGCTTCAGGGCCAAAGCACAGCGTGGAAATCAGCCAGCAAACATATCATGGGATGTACAAAATCTTAATAATGAGCTGCAGAAAATGTCTCGTTTGTTAACTCTCATTGACGGCGATTCTTTTTTTTTTTCAGTCTTCCTGCAATTACTGCAAGCACAATGTTTGCGCCGGGTCTAGTAACCCATAGCAACTGATGTTTGCTTTCAAGCAGCAGGCCAGCAAATGGTTCCTTCTGATCGGTTGCTACGGGGGATACTAAAGCTCGGGTAAATATCGGTGTCTTCATTTTTTATATTATATCTTTTGATCTGGAGGTTTTCAGTTTGGAAATGAAACTGCTCATCAGTGATCCTAGCAACCAGACAGAAAGGTTAGAAAGACAGACCGGATGAAGAGTAGCAAATGACTTAGATAGAAAACGAACCCATTCTGATTAGGAATCAGAATGGGTTAAATATTGGGAAGGGGATTTTTACAGTGAGAGCTGTGAAGATGTGGAATTCTCTCCCTGAATCAGTGGTACAGGCTGATACATTAGATAGCTTTAAGAAGGGGTTGGATGGTGTTTAGCAAGTGAGGGAATACAGGGTTATGGGAGATAGCTCATAGTACAAGTTCATCCAGGGACTTGTCCCATTGCCATTTTGGCATGTTTTCCCCTCTGAGGCAAATTGGAGAGGCTTCAGATCGCTAGCGTTCGTTCGCACTCTATTGCCAGGCAAATTTTTGCTCTGGTAAATGGTCGTTACTCCGCAAATTCAGTGAAGTGCAGATTTTACCTCTTTTGCCAGATTCGACTTCGCCACCTCAGACCAGGCGAAAAGTGCTTAAAATAAGCTAGATCTTCCTCAATCTTCTGTCATTTACATCATGTCCTGTGTGCCGAAAATGCATTAAAGGAGAAGGAAAGGAGAAAAACCATACCTTGCTCATAATATAGTACTCCCCCAGACCTCCTGAACCGCTATGTATATTGGAATTGCCGTTGCGCTGATGAAATCCGTTATAACCGATGTTACTGTGCGCAACAGTTCAATATGCACGCAGGTGCCATATTAGTACAGGTGCGCCCTCTTCCTGTACTTAGTTATTAATGCGCAAGAAAAAAAAACCGATTGCATATGCTAATTACTATGCGCGTCATCATGGCTTGAGGAAAGGAAGCGCCCACTGTACTTGCGCAGTGGATGTTAATTGTACACAACGCACATCGAGGCTGAAACAAGATGCCTCTGCAAAGCGTGACGTCACCCCACTCTGCCACTGCAGTCTGCGTTTGAGAGCAACAGCTTACTGTCCATTGAACGGATTAATATTTTCAAAGGCTGTGTAAGTACTATTTGTAAAAGCCTTTGATTAGAGGCCTATTTATCCTTTGCCTTTCCTACTCCTTTAAAGTTCCAAAAACGTTGGCGACTGTTCCCTTTTTAAGTGGAATTGCCTGCAAAAGTCCTGACTTGAACTTCTTTTGGGTAACCGGTTTTCTCTAGACATTTCATAACATAGGGAACATTCATACAGTGGGCTCATGTGTAGGACATTATATTAACTCTCTTGTCTTTATAAAGGTTCCCTGGAAATTTGTAATAAAAAGTGGTAATTTCAAGCATTTGAACCGTATGCAAATTTAAAAGCTTAGATCACTAGTGAACTTTCTCTAGGCACAAACGATCGCTAGCACATCTTCGCTATAAAATGCTCCCACTGCCGAAGTAACTCTAGTAAAATGTCCCAGCGTTCGGCACCCAGGGCGCAACTCCGAATATTACTGAATTAGCGTAGTGGTAGCAAATTTGTGCCTCGCGGAGTGGTGCGATGTGTGCAAAGCATACGCTGGCGACAATTCGCCCCTTTAGTGAATCTGCCTTAGTCTCTGGAGTTACATTTTTTGGGTGCTCAATGGAGTATCTCAGGGATACTGTGGGAAGAGAAAGAGTAGGTGGTATATCCTGGTGGAATGCCTGTACCTCATGCGATTTGGGTGAATATCTAAGGGTGGCTGCACCAGGTCCCATAAGATTGGACATGAGCAATGATTTAATTATCGGCAAATGCTGGACTACACAGAATGTGTCCATATTATATTACAGCTTCTCTAGTGATGCTAAAAAACATTTTTGGCCAAGTCCACTGTGGTTGCTGCTGTCTGCAGGACTTCCAGTCTTTCTGTAAGTGCCCCAACCATTTGGTTTCAGGCATTTGGACATTCAGTTTCAGGAGCAGCTCTACACCAGCTGATTCACTTAGTGCTCCAGCCTATTTCGGGGAGTATGTGTAAGGGGCCTGGCATCTCTTTTTTGGGTGCTCTTGGTGAATTCTCCTCCCCAACACTTGTTCTTGAACTCCCCAAAATGCACTGGGGCTTCCCTGTCAATTCCCCAACATGGTGGTGCCAACCACAACTTCTGAGCTGATTGCAAACTGATAGACGGGTGCAGGAGGCTCCCACAACCCAACTATGGTAATGACATGGGCAGAGTTTGAGGTATGAACAACTGAGCATGGCTGTGGCAGATCAGGGACACCAGGGTGCAGGTTTGTACATCCCTGCTTTATTTAGTATTCATAAGTATCACCCTAAACTCTCTAAATTGCACAGAACCTTTTCTTACACAGGCTCTGTTTGGAATGTATGGAATATAGAATCCATGTGACTTCTTTTCATTGAGAAAATGAGGCAGGCACATGATGTTCTAAAGGCCTAATTGGAATGCAGTTTGCAGGTCACATGGTTATGTAAATGTCTCATTCACATGCTTTCTCATTAATATTTAGTATCATTGATTTAATCTGTGTATTTCTGTTTACAGAGCATTAAAGGAGTTGGTCGCCTTAAAGTAAAGTTTTAGTGTGTTATAGAATGGCTAATTCTAAGCAACTTTACATCTGGCTCTCAGATTTATAGTTTTTGAATTATTTGGCTTCTTCTTCCAACTGTTTTTAGCTTTCCAACGGGGGTCACTGATCTGTAAGGCTACAAATGTATTGTTATTGCTACCTTTTATTACTAATCTTTCTATTCAGGCCTCTCTTATTCATAGTCCAGTATCTTATTCAAATCAATGCATGGTTGCTGGGGTAATTTGGACCCTAGCAATCAGACTGCTGAAATTGCAAACTGGAGAGCTGATGAATAAAAAGCTAAATAACTCAAAAAACACAAATAATGAAAACCAATTGCAAATTGTCTCTTTATATCAGTTTCTACATCACTTTATGGGAGTTATTTAATATTTTTTTCTGGTCTGGGTTTTTTGGGCAAAAAATTTTTTCGTGGAAAAAAACCCTAAAATTTTTCAAGAATTATTACACCCCTGAAGCTGTTAAAAGTCCAAATCTGAAAATCCTCCATCTCAAACCTGCCGAGGTCATGTAAAAGTCAATGGCAGATGTTCCTTTTAAAATCTGAAATTATCGTGATCTGCTCTGGGTTTCATCCAGGTTTCGGGCGATAAAAAAAAATCCCAAAGAAATTAGTACAATTAGAGTTTTCCCTTGATTTTATTCTTTTCCCGACTTGACTTTTTCAAGTTGTTTTATTGATAAATAAGATAAAATCGTGGATGGGTGTTTGGTCGAGCTTGGTTAAATAAAAATATGAGAAAATTTGAGTTTTAGTAAATAACCCCCTAAGGGTAAGGACACACTGGACGATTTGTCGCCAACGTTTTAAAAAAGTAAATCGCGGCGACAAGACGATCGTCTTTTTTTGAACAGACGATTCACAGCGACTATTGGCACAGATCGATTTGTATCCCATTACTCTGTGCGGTACGTGCTCCACCCAAACCGGAAACGGTTTGTGCTTCCCGCTGTAACCTGGCGTCTTTGCGTTCTTGCGTCATTGTGTTCGCATTGTAATTTGAATACAATTGCTGCTTCTTATCTGTATGTGTGTGCGTGTCTAGGAGATTTCAGTGCTTTTCTAAGTACATGCTATTTCTGATAAATCGCTCGAAAAAGGGTCTCGGTGTGTTTTGGAGCTACAGGCGATTCACAAATGTGCTGTGGGCACAGGAGCTGGCGTCTTTCATTTGGTTTTGTTCAGAGACAAAACGAGCGATATGTCGCCGCAATTTGCTTTTTAAAAACGTTGGCGACAAATCGTCCGGTGTGTCCTTACCCTAAAAGTTAATTTAAATTTAAATAACCCCTTTAAATATGTATACCACCACATTGTAGGTTCTGCTACGCAAGTTATGTTGGCCTTTTTTTTTATAAACACATGAAAATGGAACATATCCTGATTTCCCCGATCCCAGTTACTGAACAATGGGAAATAATCCTTGCATGTTTAGGCCATGCACATGTGGCATTGTGATCAGATCTCTTCCTCTTCACATGCCCATGCCAAGGTTGCCTCTCCTCATTCAGTGATATACCCTGTTCATATGAATTATATAGTGGTGAGGGGAATGGTGGGAGACAGCTAACGACAACAGATAACATGTTGAGACTTGAGCTATTAGAGCTGAGACAGCATTTCCCTAATGTGCTTTCATATTTTCTACCTTAATAGGCACCGGGTCACTTCCCATTAAATGAACTGTGCAAAGCTGCTAAGGGGCTAATGGGCTTGTAAGCGGGTCAACCATAACAGAAGAGTCCAGCTCCCAACTAATGATGTTGCAGGTCTTTACTGAGACTAGAGCAGATACACACTATCCCCCTGTTTCTACTCTGTGCCATGCATGCAGTTTAAAGGGGACCTGACACCCAAACCTAAAAAGCCGTATAATAAAAGTCATTTTCATGTTAAACATGAACTACAAATACTTTTTTTTTATTAACACGCCCATAACTGTTATAAACTTGTTTAAATGTCTCAGCTGTCAATAAAATATTGCCTGCCCCTCCTCTATGCCTTAGGTTTAGAGGCGGGGCAGGCAATTACTTTCACTTTCCATTCTGCACTAGATGTCATTGAACTCCCCGTATTCCCTCTCCCTCCTTACTGTATAATTGTGTAGCCAGTACATGTGCATGGCCATCAGGTCCCCCATTCTGATGCATAAATAAAATATTAAATGCAACAAACTTTAATAACACTTTTGATAAAATGGCTGCTCATTTATATAGTGTGAGTAAAGTTTATTTTGCTTGACTAACACCAAAAAATAAGATTTGGAATTATTTTTTAGGGTTACAGGTCCCCTTTAATGGAGTGTTGATATATAAACCCATCAATTAAACTAATTGTCTCCTGATGAACTTGACCCTTGTGTATATGTGGGTGCACCCGTATGTAGAAGGAACTTGGAAGGGTCACAAAGTTTGCATCATTGCAGCCCAACAGCAGCAGTCTTTGCTGGTCACCTTTTTTCAAGCAATTTTTTTATTGGTTTTAAATAATTGGCCTTTCTCTTCTGCCTCTTTCCAGAAGAGACTATAATTCTAGTGTTAGAGTTACTTTTTAGTACTTATCTTTCTATGCAGGCCCTCCACTATTTATATTCCTATCTCTCGTTGAAACCACTGAGTTGCTAGAATAAATAAGACCCTAGCAACCAGATAGCTGCTTAAATACCAAATGATGAGCGGCTGAGCAAGAAGTTAAATAATTGAAAAACCATAACATATAAAAAGTGAAAATCAATTGAAAAGGTCAATGTCTACATCGATAATCATTAAGGGGCACATTTACCTAGGGTCGAATATCGAGGGTTAATTAACCCTCGATATTTGACCGTCTAAGTAATATCGAAGTCGAAGGATTTTGCGTTATTCCTACGATCAAGCGATCGAAGGAATAATCGTTCGATGGAAAGATTAAATCCTTCGAGTCGAAAGATTTTAATCCATCGATCGAAGGATATTCCTTCGATCAGGAAATTGTTAGGAAGCCTATGGGGACCTTCCCCATAGGCTAACATTGGCCTCGGTAGGTTTTAGGTGGCGAACTAGGGGGTCGAAGAATTTTTTAAAGAGACAGTACTTCGACTATCGAATGGTCGAATAGTAGAACGATTTTTAGTTCGAATCGTTCGATTCGAAGGTCAAAGTAGTCCATTCGATGGTCGAAGTAGCCATATTCGACCATTCGAAATTCAAACTTTTTTTCCTCTATTCCTTCACTCGAACTAAGTAAATGGGCCCCTAAAAGTCAAATTAAAGGTGAACTACCCTTTTACATGTTACCTTCTTTTGAGTTGGGGACTGAAGAGCTAAATGAAATGTTAACTAGTCAGTTGCAGAGGGAACTAGAAAATGTCAGTTGCAGATGGGACTGGGACTAGTCAAGTTGCTGAAGAGACTGGAACAAGCCTAAGAAACAAATCAACAACTATAAAGGGTCAATACTACAGGGCAAAATACTGTGGACTTGGCAAGAGCTGTGCATTTTTGGGAATGTGTCTTCTGTGTTCTCCTCAAATCAAAATATGGCATTGTAGTTCCTAAAAACCTGTTGGTGGCATGACAGCTTAGCACTGCTTCCCTGCATCCCTCCTTGTACTTGCATGATTTCCCCCCTGAACTCCCGAAAAAAATACAAGAACATCACTTTGCCTCCTGGTTAAACTGAGCAGTGTGTGTGCCTGGTAAGGACAGAAGTGAATGATAATCAATGTAAAGTGCTGTATAATATGTCAGAACTGTATAAAGGATCATAATGAATTGTTCTCCTCCACTGCTGGCTATAGGAAAACATTAAAAATGCTAAACATCTCTTTTACGGAATTCTTACCTTAAAGGGGTTGTTCGCCTTTAAATTAACTTTTTGTATTATGCAGAGAGTGATATTTTGAGTCAATTTGCAATTGGTTTTCATTTTCTATTATTTGTGGTTTTTGAGTTATTTAGCTTTTAATTCAGCAGCCCTCCAGTTTGCAATGCCAATCTGGTTGCTAGGGTCCAAATTATGAACAGGGGAGGCCCGAATAGAAAGATGAGTAGTAAAAAGTAGCAATAACAATACATTTGTAGCTTTACAGAGCATTTGTTTTTAGATGGGTTCAGTGACCCCCATTTGAAAGCTGGAAAGAGTCAGAGGAGGAAGGCAAATAATTTATCTTAAAGGGTTTGTTCACCTTTAAGTTCACTTTTAGTATGTTATAGAATGGCTAATTCTAAACAACTTTTTAATTGGTCTTTTTTAATAGTTTTTTTGATAGCTTTTTAATTATTTAGCCTTCGGACTTTTTACACCTTTCAAATGGGGTCACTGACCCCAGCAGCCAAAAAAGTATTGATTTGTGAGGCTATAACTTTATTGTTATTGTTAATTTGTACAACTTGTTTTTCCATTCAGGCCCTCTCCTATTCATATTCCATTCTCTCATACATACCACTCCTTGGATGATAAGGTTAGTTAAGACCCTTGCAACCAGATGAACAAAAAAAACTACAAATAATTAGGGATGCACCAAATCCAAATTCAGCAGGATTCAGCCTAATCCTCATGCCTCTTGCATATGCAAATTAGGGACGGGATGTAACTCTTTGTCACAAAACAAGGAAGAAAAGAATGTTTTTCTGCTTTTTCCCTTCCTGCCCCTAATTTGCATATGCAAATTCGGATTTCTGAATCTTTCATGAAGACTTCGGGAAATAGTGGATTCGGTATATCCCTACAAATAATTCAAAAATGAAGACCGATTGTATATTTGAATATTACTCTCTACATTATACTACATGTTCACCCAAAGGTATATAACGCCTTTAATGTGATAGGATAAAATATATTTATTAGTATTATGTGATTTGTTCACATGGTGTCACAGTACTTGGATATCCTCCATAAATATATATATATATATATATATATATATATATATATATATATATATATTTAAAGCTCAATGAGTTTGTATGTTCTCCTAATGCCTGGGTGGTTTTCCTCTGAGTACTCTGTTTTCCTCCCACACACCACAAACATATAGTAAGCTCCACAGGGGTAGGGACTGATGGGAATGGTGTATAATCACTGTGAAGAAAAAAAGAAATAAAATAAAAAACAGGAATATTATTAGCAAGAGAGAGACAGATTCTAAAATGGGCACAAATGTGAACACAGAAAGAACAGAAGAGGGCAGCACAGACAAAGGAAAGTATCTCAGTAACAGAATGGCATTTATTTAAGCCATTTATGACGCCTGAGCATAATAAATAAGGATCATCATTCTAAGCTCCCCATTTACAATGATTTACACAGAAAAAATGGTGTGTTTGAGATACATGGTTCAGCTACTTTATTCCATTTTATTGTACCTGGTTGTACCCAGATCTGAATTTTAAGCATTTATTTTTAAATTCAACCTGCTGCTTAAAGGGGAAACAAACCCCCCTGCTATTAAAAATACCTACCCTGTACCCTACATAGCCCCCCCTCCCTGCTCCCCCCCTCAGCCTAGGTGTTACCTCCTGTAATTGCCTCTAATTCTTTACTTAAAGTGAGACCGACACTAAAAAATTTTTTTGAATTAATATTAAAAATATTAATCTACATTAAAAGTTACCTATAGGTCATGTTGATAATTTTTTGCTGACAGTTCTGCTTTTGTAAGTAATTGTCACTTGAAGTAGAGTCCTGCAGCGGGTCGGGTACCCGCAAAAACATGCGGTACCCTGCCGGTTGCATGTAGACGTTCCAGGTCTGGTTATAGACGTGGGTTGGTGGTTCTGCAGGTTTTCGGGTCGAGCCGCGGGTCTTCTCAGTATCGATATTTACTCCTTTTTTCCTTCCAATGACGTCACGTCCGGTTTACAATGACAGCACTTCCTGTTTTACTCCTTTTTTTCCTGATCACGTCTAATTCCGATGATGTCACTTGCGGTTAACAGCACTTCCTGATTCTTGATGGACAGCGGGTTGCGAGTCTAATTGTGGATAAGGTACTTGCGGGTCGGATAGCGGCAGGGGTGCTTCGCCAATGAGGCGAGTTGAGGCTTTCGCCTCAGGCAGCAGCACCCCACTAGGTACCAGGGGCAGCAAAAATGCTGCCCCTGGTACTTAAAGAGCGAATTTCTGGGGGAGGGGGGGCAGCAGCAACTGCTGCTGCCTCAGGCGGCGGAGGGGCCAGGATCGCCCCTGGGTAGCGGTTCCAATCGGGTAAGAATACAGGTTGGTTGGGTCCGTGTTGCGGATTGCAGGTTGCGGGTACGGGTCGAGTTTGGGTCCCAAAAAATGGACCCGCGCAGGACTCTAACTTGAAGTTCCTAAACCTGACTGTTTTACCAACCTGACTGTCCCTTCTCAACCTGTCAGTTAGAGTTTCTAATGCTAAAGCACTACTGCTTCACAAATGTAGTGTAGTAAGAAAGGTAATGTAAAAGCATCAGGCAAATACTTTTAAGGCAAAATTATAAATAGCATTCAAAGAAAATGTTATGATAGATAATAAAAAATGTTATTATCTCTTTAAAGGAACAGTAATATCAAAAAATGAAAGTATTTTAAAGTAATACAAATATACTGCAGTGTTGCCCTGCACTAGTGAAACCGGTGTGTTTGCTTCAGAAACACTATTATTGTTTATATAAATAAGCTGCTGTGTAGCAATGGGGGCAGCCATTCAAAGGAGAAAAGGCTCAGGTTAAACAGCAGATAGCAGATAAGCTCTGTAGAACATAATGGTGGTATCTGTTATCCACTATTCAACCTGTGCCATTTAGACTTTTTTCAATTTCTGCCATTGCTACTCAGCAGCTTGTTTATATGAACTATAGTAGTGTTTCTGAAGCAAACACACCAGTTTTACCAGTGCAGGGCAACACTGCATTATATTTCATTACTTTAAAACACTTTAAATTTTTTTGTGTTACTGTTCCTTTAACTCTCCTTGCAGAGTCATTGCAGCGGATCTCACGGGCGTCAACTTCGCATGCACCAACTGCACATGCACCAACTGTGCATGTACCGATACGCAGCTCAGGGGGTTTATTTCTCCTTTAAAATAAAGAAATAAGTCTTAATCAAACACTTGAGTTTAGTATGCCATTAATGTGTTTTATTTTGGAAAACTCTGTTGTCATAGAACTTAGCAGCTGGGAAGAAATAATGACTAATTTCCCTTTCACATGGGTCAGCACTGACCTGAGGCCTGAGATGCCAAGTCCAGATGGGACTGAACAGGAGGTTGAAAGCAAAAATGCACTGCTGATTGTTTGTGATTGGCTGATAGGGCTGTGTGTTGTTATGTCCTGCAGGAACAAACATTATTATTGAGGAGTAACACACTCTCTTATATACAGTATATACTATCTGTGGTTATCCATAGATAGTCTCCCCGAAGAAGAGGCTATTTATTACCAGGTGACTAAATCTTCCCAAATCTGAGTGTGTGTCTCTGCCCTAAAGGATGAAGGGCAAGGTCACACCAGGTGTTTTTACATTGCATTTTTAAAGCATAAATACACCAACACACACATGATAATATGTGTTTTTTCAGCCTGTATTTTTCTTTTCCCAACATGCATTTTTGTTGTTCTTCGTTCCCCCAATTCCACTGGGATGAATTTTAGTAAACTTTTGGAAAAAAAGCTAAGCAGAAAAGCAATTTATATGCAAAATGTAGTTGTACTGATCAATACGGGTCAATACGCAATAAAATTACATCACCAGCATACAACACCACAAACAGGTATATGCGCAATCCATCTCTCAAGAGTTTGTCCACCATATTGAAAATATGCGACGTATTTCACATATTTTTGGTGGTGTATTTCCAAACCTGCAAATCCCATAGAGTTCAATAATATGGCATTCCTTGGTGTATTGGCTAGTGATGTGCCACCCCGCCGGTCAGGGCCGGAACTAGGGGTAGGCAGAGTAGGAACGTGCCTAGGGCGCAAAGCTGGGAGGGCGCCAGGCACGTACCTCCTCTGTCGCCTACCCCAAGTCCGGTTCCCTTCTCTTGCCGACTCAATATGTGTTTTTCGCGATTTGTGTGCTTCTGCGCATGCGCACGCGAGCGCAAATTCGCACATGCAAGCGAAGATTCGTGTATGCACAAACGCGCTAATTCACACAGGCACACACTAAACAGGCGCCGCGGCTGCCGGGCACTGCCGCCGGTGATTCAAATTCTGCCCAGCGAGAAGGCATTTTGGGGAAATTAGTCACCCAAAGAAGAAAATATTTGTCGCTGGGCGACTTTTCTCCCCGTCTGCCATTACCCATAAAGTCAATGGGCATTTTTTCTTCTGGCGACTTTGTTTGTCCTAAGGCATTAAAGTCAACGGGCGTGTTTTCTTATAGTGACTTTTTCTCTCCAAATGCATTAAAGTCAATGGGCGTTTTTTCTTATGGTGACTTTTTTCTCCAAATGCATTAAAGTCAATGGGAATTTTTTCTTTTGGGCATTTGTTCTGAGAATTTTCTCCCCTGTTTTTTGAAAAAATTCGCACATGGTGAAATTCGGAATTTAGCCGCAAATCCATGGCTGGCGAATAAACTAGTATTGGGGTTTCTGCTGAAAAACGCAAATACTGGTTTGGTGTGTCGGATGTTGGCTCGCAAGTGCCCCATGGGAATTGCTATAGTGCATATTCCATTATTTTCAATAGGCCATCATTTTATGCGTATTTACACTTCACTGCAGGTTTTTTTTACCGCAGGAACAAACAGGGCCCTGAATTCCTCACCCCCCAACACAGAACCCTATTCTCTAGTTGTATATGTAATGCAGTTATGTGACTATGCATCCCTTTCACCTCTCCCCATTCAATCCCCAAAGCCCTTTTTTTTCATCTGTTGTTAGAAGTGTCACTTTTGTGTGAGAAATTCTATAAGTCTAACCATTAATATATACATATATACATATAGCAGCAGCACCGATGAAATAAAGTGGTGTGTGTGCCTGTAATAGTGTGTCACGCTGTCCAATTATGTTCGTTACAATAAATGAAAAAAAGAACAACTGACAGACTGAACATATGGTCTGTGGTGCATCTGGCAGAAATACATTTTATCAGAAGAAAGCTTTATCGCAAATATATAAAGTTTTCAGTGGCACCAAATCCTGTGAACTAATGTACAGCTGTGAGCTGTAATTCAGCTCATTTAAAGGAGGAACGCATGCCACGTGTCAGGAAGTGAAGGCGAAAGCAGCGCGCTGCGTTTTCATCCGACAGTCGGATAAATGTCGTTTTTACCTGCGATTTCTCATTCACTTCCTGTTTCTTCATAACATCTGATGTCGCATGCGTTTCATCGCATGGAGACGTGTCAGCTCCAAACGCATCGTGGGGTTCCTCCGTTAGTTTCATGTTGCCTTTATTACTAGCCTAAATTATAGAGAGCACCCAACGGACAAACTGTAAACAAAATGTGTAGTGCATCTGGCACATATACACAGTATCTGGAACCCAATATGTGCTGGGAAGGCTCTTGCTGCCATGCTGGAACAGTTCACAAGTGGTTGTTATTGCCTCCTAGCAGGCTCGGACTGGCGACCTGTGGGTTCTGGCAAATGCCAGAGGGGCTGCTATAAGGTCCCATAGAAAGTCAGTATTTAGTGGGCTGGTAGGGGCTGTTAGTGCCTCTGTGTGGGCTCTGTGTACCTGAAATGCCAGGGCCTATTTTAATTCTCAGTCCGGATCTGCCTCCTAGTCTTTAACTGTGGCACTAATCACAACGTTTTGGAGGGCGTTCCCCCTTCACCTGACGAAGGGGTAACGCCCTCCGAAACGTTGTGTGACGCAATAAACACACCAGGGGTAGGACCCCGGTTTAATTCGCTTTGTGTGCCAGCCTGTTCTTTCTTCTCCTGTGATTAAGGACCGCATCAGCTACGACCCGTTGACGCCCATTCTCGAATATCTCGATATCGCCCTGCCTTTGGGGGAAGATCCGCTCGTTTGGCGAACTTGCCAAACAAGCAGATCTTATCGTGTATGGTCACCTTTCCGCCCCTGCAAATGACCCCTTTCCATGGTACAAAAATTGTTTATGTGATTATTCAGAGCCCTCACATGGTCAGAAAATTGTACAAAATAGATGTGTATTGCCAGCTTTACTCAAAGTAATCCGTGGGATTACAGACTGCCTGTACCCTACTATGTGCCCTAGGGAAGGGGTGAGTGAACACTCCAATGAGGAGGGAATGAAAACATTTGTTGCTAATGAAGGCGCTGAAGTAAATAATGTACAGGCATGAGGCGGGCTGGTAACTAGTGATTTATTGAAGGAGTTGGGATTTTTGTAGAGCGGGACTACCGTTATTTAGAATACACAGAATTTGTGGGGACTGAGGCGATGAGGAACAGTAAAATCAGTGTTATAAAGGTCACACACGACGGACAGCAACACTCCCCGGCCACTAACGAACAAGTTTTCAAGTAAAGGCGTGGCTTTTCACATACGAAACAAATTTAGGGCGTGGCTTGTCAACTACAACAGGGGCGGGGCTGGGCGATTACTTTTTGCACGCTCTCTGACGTATATGCTAGTAAAACGCTTTCTATCAGATTGCTGCGCGGTTTTTAAGAGGTAAAAGTGTCTCCCTCCGCCTAGCTCCTCTTTACCCTATCTCAGCGCTCCGAATGCCCGTTCTATAGCCACCAGACTCTCCTGGCGTGTTGCGAATCGGCAGATGGTCCGACGTATCAGATCCTACTTTCCATTGGCCGGGAAAGTCTGGGGAGCTGGACGGGCGGATATTTAATTGGTGACATGATGTTGAGCTGCGCCCTGATTGGTCGGAAGGTAGTCCAAGGGGCGGGAGCTTGTCTGTTTCTGAGACATTGTAGGGGACACCTGGCTGTCAGTGCTGGGCTGCGGCAGAGTGCGGCTGATAAGTGGCGAGAGTCTGGTTGGTGAGTATGAGGCTCCTTATTGTCAGTGCTGGGAGGCTTCTGTTACTTCAGATATGAGAGAGAACCTCCCAGCGTCTTCCTTTAGACTTTTTAGTGTTGCACGCACTGCATTGTGGGACTCGCAATTGAGGAGCCCTGTCAGACTGTAAGGGGGTTATTTAATAAAAGGCCCTAAGCTTTTCCAAGAGCAGTAACCGATAGCAACCAATGAGAATGTAGTATTTACTGGTCACCTGTTTAAAAGCAAACATCCTATTGGTTACTGCTCCTGGGCAAACATAATGCCTTTTATTACATATGGGTAGAAGTGTTTGTATGGGGGCAGGGCATGTTGGTTTGGGGCCCGTCTGTATCACATGTTCCCATAGGCTGCCTGCCCATAACATATTGTGTAGCATGTGCCAGTGGATATATAGGAATGTGCAACATGCAAAGCTGAGGCTGCTATTGAGCTGCAACATCCCCCTAGGGTACAGTGGGGATTCTGGGAGTTGTAGTTCAGTCATAGCTGCCCCTCCTTCCCCATACTGTAAAGCACTACCTTCCCACAGTGCCACGGCCTTCCTAATCTCTTACTCCATCCCTTAAACCTTATTTTAAGGACGTAGGTCCCAGTGGGTAAAGAAGGGGGTCTCAAACTAGGGATGCACCGAATACAGGATTCAGCCGAATCCTTGTGCCTGGCCGAACCGAATTCTAATCTGCATATGTAAATTAGAGGCAGGTAGGGAAATCACATGACTTTTCATCACAAAAGAAAAAAAAATTCCACTTTTTTCTTTACTGCCCCTAATCTGCAAATGCAAATTAGGATTCGGTTCTGTATTTGGCCGAATCTTTCACCAAGGATTTGGGGATTCGGCCGAAATAGTGGATTCGGTGCATCCCTACTCCAAACTCCCACAAACTCAGCACCATTCACAGTTCTCACAGTTGAAGGCTGTCCGTGGCAGTTAGTAGCTGTAGTTAAACAAATAAATGTCCAGCTGTTATTTTCACATGTGTTTCATTCTGGAAATATTCCAGTATGTTTTAACGTGGTCTAACGTGGTTTTTTTTTTTCCCCCCACTAGTAGGCAGAGGAATAGCAGAAAGATGCCGGAGATAAACACAGACTCGCTGGACAAGCAGCAGGTGATGCTCCTGGCTGAGATGTGCATACTTATCAATGAGGATGACAAGAAGATCGGAGCAGACACAAAGAAAAACTGCCATCTAAACAGCAACATCGATAAGGGTTAGTTCCCCTTTAGTAAAAAAAAAAAATGCCCCCCGAGCTGCTTTAGAAGGTGAAAAATTACACTTAACACTTCAATAATAGAAAAATGGTGACACATAGAATATAGAAAGTATTTGGAAAAAGTCGTTATTTCTGGTGATCTATCTGAAAACAACTATTTGTTTGAACAACCCCTTTAAAGGAGGCACCATATGTGATGTATAGTTGCCTATATGAATCCTCTTTCCTGTTGCCAAGCGGAAGTGTAAAACCAGCTCTTTCATTACTACAGGCATGCTCCACCGAGCATTCAGCGTCTTCCTGTTTAACTCTGAAAACAAGCTATTACTGCAGCAAAGGTCTGATGCCAAAATCACATTTCCAGGTTGGTATTTTTAAAGCAAATTAAATTATTAAGTTTAACCCATGAGCAGCAATTCATTTAAAGGGATACTGCCATTCTTAAATGATTCCTTTTAATGTCCGTCTGGAAACAAAGCAGTGCAAGGTTTGAAGTAGTAAAGTCCCCTTTGGGTTATATATAATAATGATATATATATATATATATATATATATATAATATACATATGAGATCTGTTATCTGGAAACCCTTTATCCAGAAAGCTCAGAAAGGCAGTCTTACATAGACTCCATTGTATCCGAATAATCCAATTTTAAAAAAAACGTAACTTGTACTTGATCCCTACTAAGATATAATTAATCCTTATTGGAAGCAAAACCAGCCTATTGGGTTTATTTAATGTTTACATGATTTTCCAGTAGCATTAAAGGAGAAGGAAAGGTTAAAACTAAGTAAGCCTTATCAGAAAGGTCCATCTAAATATACCAGTAAACCCTCAAAGTAATGCTGCTCTGAGTCCTCTGTCAAAAGAAACGCCACATTTCTTTCCTTCTATTGTGTATTCATGGGCTTCTGTATCAACTTCCTGCCTTCAGCTTAAACCTCATTGCCCTGGGCAAGAGCATGCTCAGTTTGCTCCTCTCCCCCCACCCCTCCCTTCTCTACTGTAATACGAGCCCAGAGCAGGGAGAGACTCAGGCAGGAAGTGATGTCACACCACATTAATACTGCAGCTCCTATACTAAACAAACAGAGCTATTCTAGAGCTTTTTACTCAGGTATGGTAACATATTCTACAGAATAAATGTAGCATTCTAGCTTGCACTATTGCAGCTATAAAATGCCTCCGTAGCTTTCCTTCTCCTTTAAAGCATGAAGATCCACACCAAGTAGAAGAATCAGGAGCCAGATGTTAAAAAAAGTTTTTGCATTTTATTTTCCATAATTTAAAAGCAAGGGCCTGACTCGTTTCGTGTCTACTTAGGGGCAGAGTTATCAAAGGTCGATGTGAATATTCAGATTCAAAATTCGAATTTCAAGCTATTTTTTGTGTACTTCGAATAGAGAATAGTCCAAATATCGATTTGAATTTGAAAAAAAATTTAAAAATTATAATATCGAAATTTATCATGTACTGTCTCTTTAAAAATTCGACCATTTGACCTCTAAAAACCTGCCGAATTGCTGTTTTAGCCTATGGGGGACCTCCTAAAACCCATTTGGAGTTAATTGGTGGACTTCAAAAAAGAATAGAAGTTTTTTTGGGGAAAAACTTTGATTCGATTTCGATTGAATGCACTATTACTTCGATTCGTACAATTCGAATTCGAACGAATAGTTAATTTTGGTTGGTCTTTTTGAATTCGAATTTTGACGTTTTTCAGATTCGAAATTCGACCCTTGATAAACATGTCCCTTAGTCATAGAAAAGCTAACTTTTAACATCTTGCTCCTGATTCTTCTACTTGGTGTGGTTCGGCCTGTGCCAGCCTCTTTTGATGTTTCCTGGTGTTTGTTCCCTCTGCTGAAGGTCTGGGGCGTGTGCACCCGGGCCCACTGGATAACGGGGCCCGAGCATTCTGGATAACGGGGCCCGAGCATTCTGGATAACGGGCCCGAGCATTCTGGATAACGGGTCCCATACCTGTAATAATATATACGTTTTCTCTGGTGTTTAAACTAAGCATCTGTATGAGCTATGAGAGGTTTTCTTCTAACCAACCCAAAAAGAGCCAATAAAACGGAACTAAATGAGGTCTTCTTCGTACTGAAAGTGCATGATTTTGTCACATAGGCTGCTACACAAACACTTGCTGCAGTCACCCACTAAATACCCCCCAGGAGACTGAGGAAGAGAATTCCATTGGGGTGAGGAGAGCGGCACAGAGACGACTGAAAGCTGAACTGGGGATCCCCATGGAGCAGGTGAAAATCTTATTTATAGTACTGAGGCCTTAGCCCTGACATTTTGTGCTTCCACTTTTTATCTGATTTCATATAGATAGGGCAGTGTCATTATGCAAGTGCAGTACTACAGGAACACACCGAAATACAGTAACACATACCGAAATACAGTAACACATACCGAAATACAGTAACACATACCGAAATACAGTAACACATACCGAAATACAGTAACACATACAGAAATACAGTAACACACCGAAATATCGTTACTCCTATAAATATAGAGGGAACTTTTTGCTCCGGCCTTTATCCACTCTTGGATTGTAGCCGACAATCAGAGCACAAATATATCCAGCTGCTTGTTGGCTGCCTTCAGCCGTCCTACTTTCAGTGACCTTATTCCAAATACGTTGAAGACGGACCTCTTCTTCTCTTTTCATTGCCGGATAGTTAAAGAAACAGTAACACCAAAAAAATTAAAGTGCATTAAATTAAAATAATAAAAATATAAAGTACTGATTGAGCTTCTCTCGTACAACTGGTATGTTTGCTGAAAAACTCTACAATAGTTGGCCTTGGGGGCAGTTATTCAAAGGGTTTTGCTTCCAATAAGGATTAATTATATCTTAGTTGGGATCAAGGACAAGCTACTGTTTTATTATTACACAGAAAAAGGAAATAATTTAAAAAAAAAAAAAAGATTATTTGATTATAATGGAGTCTATGGGAGACAGCCTTTCTGTAATCGGAGCTTTCTGGATAATGGGACTCCAGATAACTGATCCCATACCTTTACGACATCAGAAGGTTGTGGAGCTCAATGGAGGAAATCTATTTTTCGTTACAGGTGATGCCAGATGAGCTGAAGTACCTGACCCGTATTCATTACAAAGCTCAGTCAGATGGAATCTGGGGAGAACATGAAATCGATTATATCCTATTTGTGCAGAAGGACGTGGCGCTAGATCCCGACCCGAATGAGATCCAAACCCATTGTTATGTGTCGAAGGAAGATCTCAAGCAGTTGCTGGAAAAGGCTAAAGGCGGGGAAGTAAAGATCACCCCATGGTTCCAGCTCATTGCAGACACTTTTCTCTTTAAATGGTGGGATAATCTGCAGAACTTGGAGAAGTTTGAGGACCACGATAAAATCCATCGAATGTGAGCGGGACGGAGGAGGCGGAGCATGGACTGCGGGAGGCGGGCAGATTCTGGGGCAGCTTTTCCGATCTGTCTGTGGCTTGCTATGGAGTCACCTTCAGATTCCAGTAGTTCATCTGCAGCAGTTTGTGATCATTAGTATTTAGTGAGCTGGTAGGTTAGAGCCCGAAACCCCAGAGTATCCCCTGTTATAAAGGGAATGAGGCATCGGGGAGTGGGTAGGTACTGGGGGGCATCACTTGAACTACCCAAGCAATAGGCTCATCTTTCAACTCTCACTAATGCTATGCTACTGGGTGAACTACATTTAATATTTAACAACTGTTGGAATGGGAGTCCTTTCTTAACCCTTAAACTGCCGATTATTTGTGCCTCTCGTTGGGGGTGAGTGGGTTAAAGGGCTTTGCCACAGAACAAATTACAGTGTTGATTTGACATTACTGATTGGAGCAGAGACAGAGTAATCCACAGAAAAGGGGTTGCATATAATATGTAACTACAGGTACGGGACCTGTTATCCAGAATGCACGGGACCTGGGGTTTTCTGGATAAGGGATCTTTCTGTCATTTGGATCTTCATACCTACCTACATAAACCTACTAAAAAAAAAGAATTAAACCCTATAGACTGGTTTTACCTCCACTAAGAATGAATTCTATTTTAGTTGGGATCAATTACAAGGTAATGTTTTATTATTACAGAGAAAAACAAATCATTTAAAATATATATTGGAGTCTATAATGGAGTCTATAGGAGACATTCAGAATGCTCAGAATTATGGGAAGGCTAACTGGTTTCTGGATAATGGATCCCATACCTGTAGGTATTTTGTTTGTTTAACGTGTAGTCATTGGTTTTCATGATGTTTACTAAAGCTCTGAACTAATTAAATAACAATTATTTAAAAATCATTTGATTTCTGGTGTATATGGGTTTTTTTTTTTTTTTTTTTTTTTACAATATTTTCATGTAGACTGCACCTTAGTCTTCATATTGCCATATCTCAAAGGGGTGGTTCAACTTTAATTTCAATTTCTAGTATGTTATAGAATGGCCAGATCTAAGCAACTTTTCAATTGGTCTTCATTACTTGGTATAGTTTTTGAATTATTTGCCTTCTTCTTTTGACACTTTCCAGCTTTCAAAAGGGGCTCACTGACCCCATCTAAAAAACAAATGCTCTGTAAGGCTACAAATGTATTTTTTATTGCTACTTTCTATTCAGGCCTCTCCTATTCGTATTCCAGTCTCTTATTCAAATTCATGCATGGTTGCCAGGGGAATTTGGACCGTAGCAACCAGACAGCTGAAATTGCAAACTGAAGATTTGCTGACTAAAATGCTGAAAATGAATTGCAAAATGTCTTGGAATATAACTCTCTACATTATACTAAAAGTTATCTCAAAGGTGAACAACCCTTTTAAGATTTGCTGTAAGTAGATCATTATACAGAATCAGGTTTGTTAAAGGGGTAGTTCCCCTTCCAACATTTTCAGTTCAGCTAATTCACCAGATATAATTTCTTTTCAGTCACTTTCTATTTGTGATCGTTATTAGTAATATTGAAGTTTGTTTACTTAAATGTTTCACCTTCGTATGTCTAAAGCAGCCCTTGGACGGGGGTGTCGCCGACCCGTAAACTGTTCTAAATTGATACATTTAGAATCCCTGAGTTTCATTACAGGCAGCTGTTAGAATTGATACAATAGTTACTAATACTCCAGAGATGCTGCTGAGAAATGGATCAACTAAATGTTGCGCAGAATCTGCACATGAATTACTGAGCTGCCAGACTCAAACACCAGAGACCGGGACATTCAACTTAGATTTTAATGAAATGGTCAAAAATAAAACATGGAAAACAATTGGAAAATGTCTATTTCTGGTGGACAATCTAAAAACAACTGAACTAAAAGTGGTTTGGAAGGTGAACAACTCCTTGAACCTGTCAAAACTCTCCATAGGGAAAAAAAGAATTGAGCGGGCTGGGAAGAAATAAATAATCCAAGTCGTTTTGGCAATAGCTGACAGGACTGAATGCTTCTGAAAATAATTCAGATGAGATGAGTGTGGCAGAGGCTAGAGGGGAGGAGCTGGGCAGTGTGAGGGGAGGAGCTGGGCAGTGTGAGGGGAGGAGCAGTGTGGAAACATTACGGACAATGCACCCGGCAAAACACTGTCAGAACCAGTCAGCAAATGGGCCCAATTTAACCACCCACACACTCGGCCAAATTGGGCTCATCAAATCATTAGCCTGGGGGCCAGCGACAATATCATACAGAAGGGCCTACAGTCCGGTCGGATGAGGCCCCAACATAAGTCAATATGATCCTAATTAGATGGAAAACTCAAACCCACCTGTTTGACAATTTCCCACCAAATATGTGAGCCAGCCTGTTGGTGGGACCCCATACGTGGACCAATAAGCTGTGACCAGTGTCTGACTGGCCCAAAGGGATACCAGGAAAGCTCCAGGTGGGCCCAGGTGTCAGTGGTCCCTCCTGCTTCAATACATTTGGTCTATTTCATGGCCATTACCTATTTCAATGAGAACAAAGAGACTAAATAGATGGAATAATAGATTATAGTATGTAAAGAAAAGAGACGAGGAGAATAGAGGTTGCGTGAGGAGAGGAATTATAATAGTACTGATTGTGGGCCCCTGAACTAAGGTCTTTTGGTGGCCCCTGGTCTAAGATTTTTGGGTGGGCCCCTGGTGTCCCAGTCTGACACTGGCTGTGACTGGGTGTGTTATAATGGCCCATGTATCGGCACCTTGAGATGCACGGCTAAAGGGCAAGTTTAACCCTTCCACAGATTTTTGCATTTTTAGGGTATTCAGAAGACCACATACCCCCAAATTTCACCCTGAAGCACCACTATTCAGCACCCTTGGGAAAGGTCCAAGGCTTTATATCTTGGGAACCTCTGGAATATTTTACTTTCACTCAACTAAACATGGTAACAGGGGGCAAAGAAGTCCCATGGAACTTGCTAGAAACGCAAAGCTGCTACAGGTAAGGCAACTACTGGTGCAATTTGTAGGGATGTACTGAATCCACTTTTTTGGATTCGGCCGAACCCCCGAATACTACACTAGGAGATATTGATCAGATTGTGTGGGTCAGATTTTATCTGATCTTGACAAGCAACACTACGCAACAGCACAAGATTTTGTTGGACCCTACAATGATCCCCCCCCTTAGCTGTAATGTAACATCGGATCAGATAAAGTCTGATGGCGGTTCTTGCTCATGCACCTACATCCAACATACAAGGGCAGATTTAAGGGTCAAATTGAAAATTCTAATTTTCTAATTTTTTTTTTTTTTGTCAAAACTGTCAAGTTATTCCTTTGATCGTTCGATCGAACGAATTAAATCCTTCGACTTCGATATTAGAAGTAGAAGGATTTAACTTTGACAGTCGAATATCGAGGGTTAATTAACCCTCGATATTCGACCCTAAGTAAATGTGCCCCCTAGTGTCAAAGAGGCCCATGAAATCAAGTTCAGGGGCTTCACTTCGGTGCTGTCAAGGGGGCCTGGCTAATTCAAAGGTCCCCCTTTGGGTCGAGTACGACTGTACCCCCGTGCCCCCCTGATGGCGGCTCTGAGTTTAGGTAAAACTTGAACTCCCTGCATTTGTGTACTTTTCACTTGCACCAAGAAAAGAATCAATGCTCAATACTTGGTTTAAAGGGCATGTAAAGGCAAAAAAATAAAATCCCATTTTTACTTTCCTTAATGGAAAAAAAAACCTATCTCCAATATGCTTTAAAAAATGTGTACCGTTTTTATAAGAAACCTGACTGTATGCAGTGAAATTCTCCCTTCATTTACTGCTGTGGATAGGAATTGTCAGATGGTCCCTAACTGCTGAGCAGGGAAACAATCATACTTATGAACAGCAGGGGAAGCCCCAGCCTTACTTCCCAGCCATGCAGAACTCAAGCAACTTTGTTTATGAAGATCCCTAAGCAGCCCAGACCACACTGAGCATGTGCACAGTCTTAGTCTTGCAAAGATGTTTAACAAAGTCACAAGATGGTGACCCCCTGTAGTCAACTTTGAAATCATAAATGATTTGTTTGATTAGGCTTGTGGTGCAGTAAGTTCATGTTTATATTTAGTATACAAAATACAGCATTTCTAGCATTATTCTATTTTACACTTTACATGCCCTTTAAGTACAAGGTTACAATAAGCGATCGGGAGATTGTTTGGTGTCAGATGTATGTCTCAGGTCAAGGTCAATACATAGAGTCATTCTACAGCGAATCCTTTCTAAACCAATGAGAGTGCAACATTATTTAAGCACTGGCCCTAACGATCAGAGAATATTCTGATGGGCATCAGCGGACAACCAAGCGCAATACTTGAGGAAGATTCTGATTCAGTGACCAAGAACGTGGTTTCCAAATTCCTCCATGAGTTCAGAAACAGTGAAAGGGTTAGCGACATCATGTCACCCCCAGGTCCTGATTTCCTGGACATGACACTTGCCTTCTGCAATTCCAGGTTTGGATGGTCTAATATCACTTTATTATATTAAGATGTTTGCAAAATATATGCCTCAGGGAAAAGGGGCATCGCCTACTGAAATGAAAAGGTACTTTGGATTGGTTAGGGGAAGCTATAAAATTATATGGGACTTTTAATAAACTAGTGATGTGCGGGCCAGGACATTGGGTTTACCCGCAGGTCGGGCGGATTCGGACCGACCTCGCACGATTCTTCGCGTGTGGGTTGAGCTCTTCTTCTGTTCTCTGCACCCGCCACCGTCAAATGCCGGCTCCCAACTTTCAGGTTCTTTTATAGACGCTGCGCTTGCTTGCTCCTTTTGTGATGTCATCAGCGGGGCAGGTCTATAAAAGTAACCCGGAAACGCGGATGCAGGCGGCGCAGGCTAAGGGCAGGTTAGGGTCGGGTCACTAAAACCAACTATTTTTCTGGCTTTCAGCAATATGTTGGCTAAGGGCTAAACTACACAAGGAGATATTGATCAGATTGTGTGGGTCAGATTTTATCTGATCTTGACCAGCAACACTACGCAACAGCACAAGATTTTGTTGGACCCTACAAAATTTGATCCCCCCCATAGCTGTAATGTAACATTGGATCAGATAAAGTCTGATGGCGGTTCTTGCTCATGCACCTACATCCAACATACAAGGGCAGATTTAAGGGTCAAATTGAAAATTCTAATTTTTTTTTTTTTTTGTCAAAACTGTCAAGTTCGAATTGTGAGTTATCCAAACTCAATTCAAATATTAATTTGAATTTCGAGATTTAGCTATGGCCCTTTGACTTAGACTATTTGTCACCTAAAACCTGCCGAGTTCATGTATAAGTCAATGGGAGAGGTCCAGGGACCAATTTGGACATGTTACTAGCCTTCCTGACATTCGAGTTTTTTTCGGAGAAATTCGACCTTGGGATAAATTTGCCTCTCAATCTTCAATGTAATTTATACATCAGATTTTTGTATCAATCCCATGCTACCACATCCAACAAAATCTCCCCGATACAGTCTCTCTTTTGTCAGTGATTGACATTATTAATAAATTCAGCATGAGTCAAGGAGAACAGATGTTCCATGTTTATTATTCACAAACATCTCTGACCAGCATCCTGACACTGATTGCAGCAAAGATTTTGGGTTGAATTTTTAACCAAAAAAAAAAAAAAAAAAAGACAGTTAATTCATATGGGAAATCTCAGTAAATTCTCTGCAAATGTACCAGACAATGATTTGTTATGCACGGCTTCTCATGGGAAACTTGTGAAACGGCACATGATTTCTATCCCCGTGTAAGTACAGTAACAGAAAGAAAGGAGAGCTGGATGGGTGCATGGCACCTTTATGTGATGGTTACTAAATATTCTGTATATAAGGTCCATTAAAGCAGAGGATTTCATTATTAACACTTTATCTGCTGTCTGTCTTCCCCGATTTCCTCTTGCCGGCAAATAAATGCTTGGGTTTCAGATCAAACACGTGCCTGTCGGCCTCGCCTTTCTTGCCCAAACGATTGTTCTTCTTCTGGGAATTCTTCATGATCTTCTTAGCCTTTTTCACCATCTGTTTTAAACAGGAGAGAAGCCATCATTACTCACAATGCAACTGAACTTCACTAAATCAATGCGGTTAACGTTATTTCCTTTGTATACGTTATTCCTAGGGATGCACCGAATCCACTATTTTGGACGAATACCGAACCGAATCTGATCCCTAATTTGCATATGCAAATTAGGGGTGGGAAGGGGAAAAAGTTTTTTCTTCCTTGATTTCTGACAAAAAGTCACATGATTTCGCTCCCTGCCCCTAATTTGCATATGCAAATTATGGTTCGGTTCGGCATGGCAGAAGGATTCGGCCGAATCCCGAACCCTGGATTCGGTGTATCCCTAGTTATTCCCTTTGTAAGCTCGGGCCCCGCTGTCTACATTGATTAGTCTAATTGGATATGATGGAATAGTTGGGAGTCCGGAGCAGCACCGGGTTCTGGCACTGTATAAATAAACTTTATTCTGTGAAATCCAACTGTCATCTGGCACTGAAAGGAGAGATTTCTGCTGGATGCCTGACTTTACAAACAGCTAGTCATTAGTATGACATTGTGCCTGCAAGTACTGAACCCTACAGTTAAGGACTGGCTACAACATCCAATCAAGTGAGCAGGATTATGCCGTATCCATTGCCTAGTTATGAGTCTCTGGCCCATAGTGTTGCACAGCCACTACCAAGTAAGACCAATTCTTTTGGATCATGATATCAAAGAATAAAGAAATCAGGATCTAAAGAACAATACAATTCCCAAGGAAATTAAAGGCACAGGGACCTTGACATCACGCATTCCAGACTGGTCTCGCGGAGTCTTGGAGACGCTTCTGCTGCGGGAGCGAGTGGCGGGCGGCTCAGACTCCTCCCTCTTGCGTTTTCTTTGCACGCTCCTTGATCTTGCCTGAGTAGCGTAATGTGTCTGAAACAGATTCAAGGAAAACCGAATGACCATTGCTGAAATGATAAAGACCTAGACATAACAGATCTATGGGTAAAAGGCAAGTGACTGTTCATCTATAGCAGAACAACAACTCCCAGTATCCTCACAGCAGCCCAAGCTGGATAGAAAGACAGGTTGTGGAATTTTCTTAATAATAATGTTTTTACCTCGTCTTTCTCGGTCATATCAAGACCCAGGGAACTCATCTCCTTCTCCAAGGACTTGCGTTGCACCTGTTGGTTAAGGAAAATTAAATTCAAAAATATTTCTATATAATGCACTTTTAGAACTTTCCCTTGGGGCCTGGGGTTTTCCAGATAACAGATCCTTCCATAATTTGGATCTTCATACCCCAAGTCTACTAGAAAATCCTATAAACATTAAATAAACCCAATAGGCTAGTTCTGCTACCAATAAGGATTAATTATATCTCAGTTGGGATCAAGTACAAGCTACTGTTTTATTATTATAGAGAAAAGGGAAATCTTTTTTTATAATTTGGATTATTTGGATAAAATGGAGTTCTGTTATTCAGAGCTTTCTGGATAACTGATCCCATTTCTGTACAAATATTTCACAGCAATATTAGAAGTCTCCCTTCCTACTGAGCATGCTCCCTGACCTGCAGCTTTACTATACAGTCTATACAATTTACTAATAATAAACCCCAAAAGGTAAGAGCATACCTAGGTTCCCTATTACTTGCCTTTTTAGCAGTTCTGGGCAGTCTCGGCCCGTGTATATCTTTCTCCTTTGACGCGAGGAACTTCAGCTTTTTCTTCTCGCGGATCTGCTGTGCCAGTTCTCTGATTTCGACCATTTCTTCGTCCTCGCTCTCGGGATCACTGTCGTATTCTCCAGCGCCTTCCCGCAGTTCCTCCTCTTTCTCCAGCTCCTCCAGTTTCTAAAGGAACAAGAAAAAGAAGAAATTCAGCTGCAAATTCTTAAGGAGAAACGCATGAAGTTTACAATGCCCTGGACTGCAAACTTAACGAGGGTTATTTTTCAAAGGTCGAATTTTAGAGTTTTTTTATACCTCAAATGAACCTCGAATGGTTTCTAATTTTAAAAAAAAAAAGGGAAAAAACTCAAATCAGCGAGTTCGGGGTTAACAACCGGAAAACTCAAATAATAGAAAAACTAAAGCCTAACTAAAGTAGTAGCTAGAAATGTTGTACATGATGTTTTGTGCTTCTGAACCAACCCAAGGCAACCACAGCCCTTTAGCAGTGGTTGCCTTTAGCAGTGGTTGCCTTTAGCAGTAAAGATCTGTGTCTCCCACCCATGCCTCTCTCCATGCACTTCTGGACATAACCAGGGTTTTTGGAGAGGTTTCAGGCCTAAAGACTAACCCCTCAAAATCAATTACATTTCCCGTAGACCCAGAGGTGGGGGATGGCATAGGGGCAGATATTCCGCTACTGAAAGTTAGTCAATTCATGTATCTAGGGGTCAAGGTGGCCCGGCCGGTGTCCACTTATTATGATCTCAACGTAGCTCCCCTACTGCCCTGGGTTCAGCGTAAATTTCAAGTTTGGAAGAACTTGCCGTTGGGACCTATGGGCCGCATTCAGACCATTAAAATGATTATTGCTCCTAAACTATTGTATGTACTATGGCATACCCCCCACACAATACAGAATCGCTTCTTTCTTGAATTGGCTGCTACCTTTAGACGGTTTATTTGGGGTACCTCCCGTAGCAGACTGTCCTTATCCTCACTCTGTAGACCGAAGGATGAGGGAGGTGTGGCGCTGCCGGATATGCATCAGTACTATGTGGCGGCACAACTCTCACAACTGTGGTCTTTCAAATTTGCCGGACCAGGGGAAGCAGTGTATCAGTTGTGGCAGGAGATACTGCACAGTGACCTGCCTCCTTTTTATGCCCTAACGGCTATTAACCCGAGGAATGCTAGGCTTGCTAAAACCAATCCTCTTTTACGATTGCAAAGAGACATAGTCTCAAGGGTTCACCATCTGACGAACCAGAAGGGCCTAGACCTGTTTACGACCTTATGTACAATGCCAAATTGGCACCACTGGATAAAATTGTGATACCGAAAGTTTGGTTCGCGGCTGGGGTATACTGCTTAGACCAGGTATATGATGAACAAGGAGTAATTTCATTTGATACTCTTAAGGAACAGTTTCCCATTCCCTCTTCCCAGTGGCTGACATATCACAAAATGAGATGGGCAATTAAAAAAGCACTTAAATCGGCTAATTATAATTTACGGAATACACCGGTGGCCGAGGCGTTTAGACAGGACCATCCTAGCCACAAGATTTCTACCTTTTATAGAGCTCTGCAGACCATTAATCTACAAAAATCCTCCATGAAAGTGAGAGACCGGTGGGAGGCTGATCTCTCACCAATTACTGATGAGCAATGGGAACAGGTGCTCCGTACCCCTCTTAGCATCTCCCCTATTTATAAGTATAGGATATTGCAACTTTACTTTGTGCATAGGGCCTACTATTCCAGAACAGTACTACATAAAATCAACCCAGGGATCTCACCAGCCTGCCTGAGATGTGGAGTGGCGGAGGGCACACTTTTGCACACTTTCTGGGCTTGCTCGGAAATAGTGCCTTTTTGGGAACAGTTACAGGCCCGTATCACGGAGATGTTGGGGTTTGAAATACCGTTAGACCCCAAATGGTACTTACTAGGTATGGACCCCCCGACTCCTCTAACGAAACCAGCCCACACTATGGTACACAAGTTACTTTTCCTAGCTCGTAAACTGATAGCCCAGCACTGGAAGGCCGCAGATCCCCCTACCTATCAGATGTGGCTAAAGTCGGTTCAGGTCTTACAAAAACTGGAGGATCTGATTGCCAGGAGACGGGGGTCTACTAAGGCTTACACCGCTATTTGGCAGCTATGGATTCTGGAGCAGGTTTGAACAACCTGGGGCACTGGTGGGAATTAGAAAAAAAAAGAATAGGGTACAAACCATCCCTCCTATGCTACTAGTTAACGTAACATTCTCAATACCTAACGGCCTTCTGCCCGAATTCTCAGGTACAGTGGGGTCCATGGTACTGCCATATCTATATGTCACTATTGTTAATAAAGTTGTATGTTTTCCATGCTCAGATGAACCGGGTGTTTAGATAACTTTAATATCCCTGTACATTGTATAGTGATACCTTGCTTACGTCAGAAATGTATTTATATACTTGATCGAAACTATGTACTTGCAGACTGTTTGCGTCCAATCTGCGTATTGGATCTTGTCCCTTTTTTTCTGTGCACTGAACGGTGATATTGCTTGTACAATTGTCTTTTCTTTACCCAATAAATCTCACTTGAACCAAAAAAAAAAGATCTGTGTCTCCAAAGATGCCCCAGTAGCTCCCCATCTTCGTTTCTGCTGATTCACTGCACATGCTCTGTGCTGCTGTCACTTACTGAGCTTAGGGACCCACTCACAATATACAGTACACATAGAATAGAAATGTCACAATATAAGGCTGATTACTAATTAATACAGATAATTACTACATGGCAGCACAGAAACCAGTGCAATTAGCATCAGAATTTAATAATCAGCAAACCTGTAGCATCAGCTTATATTACAGACCAACCTCATTTTCTGCCCTAAGCATAGCTTCTCAACAGCCAATCAGAGCCCACTGAGCATGTGAGTGTCACAGACACTTTCCAAGATGGTGACCCCTGTGACAAGTTTGAAGTCCTGGATCATTGCTGCTATTGACAAGCTGAAACTTTAGGCTGGTGCAATACGTTCACTATATAAAATATGGCATTTTTAACCATATTCATTTAAGGGTTTAATTCTCCTTTAAGATGGTGTATTTTCAACTCAAGCTAAGTTTTTTTTACCTGAAAAATCTATTTTTGACTCTAAAATAACCTCTATTTTTAGTGGAAAACACAACTGGATTGTTAATAAATCTTTATGGGATAACACTGCAAGCAATATCTTCTTAAAGATTACCCGATGCCCACTGACAGTGAGCCGACTTGGGTCATGCTAACCCTGCAACTGTCAGTTGGTTTCCATGGAGATCCTATGTGGGGTGGTTTGGATTATGGAAGGATTTCCCATCCAGCCTACATGATGGCTGAATAAACTACACTAGATATTGATTAGGAATAGAAGGTTTTAGTCCTATAGAAGAGTCTGATCAATGGTTGGTGCTACAGTGGCCCACAAACACTAGCCCATCTATTTGCCATTGTCAGGCTGGTTAAGCGTATGGATCAGTCCTTGAGATTTCCAGAGCTGAATACAGAAGGCACGGGGCTAAGGGACAGATTTAATAAAGGACCAGTAACAGCAACATTTTTTTTTTTTTAAAGATTCGTTGGTATAAAACGAAAAAAAAACACCAAGATTATAATTAAACGTTAAAATCGCACAGCCTTCATTAAGAAATAACTGAAACTCTGCTTGTGCTCCTCTTCAGAAAAGGTGATCTGGTGATCCATCGTGCGGCGCTCGATAACTCCTCCCTAGGAGATAACCAGGGAGGAGAAATCAAGCGCAGCACGATGGATCGTCGATGTGTCGCCTTTCCTGAAGATTTCTGCGGTTTTACAGTTTCAGTGGAGATGCACCGAATCCATTTTTTTGGATTTTGCCCAAACCTCCAAATCCTTCACAAAAGATTTGGCCGAATACCCAACTGAATCCTAATTTGCATGTGCAAATTAGGGGTGACTTGTCTTGTGACAAAAAGTCATGCGATTTCCCTCCCGCCCCTAATTTGCATATCGGACGAATCCTGCTGAAAAAGGCAGAATCCTGAACCGAATCCCGGATTTGATGCATTGGTGTTTTTTTCCATGGTATAGGAACGAATTTTTAAAAAAAATGTTTTGATGTTACTGTTCCTTTAAGGGTCGAACTGCAAATTCAAATTACAATTAGAATTTTGGTGTCAAAATTCACACATTCCAATTTTATTCCCCCAATGCGAATGTAAGTTGGAATGTGAGATTTATCACAAACCTCGACCCTAGAAACAGTTCTAATTTAGATATTCGCCCCCTAATACCGCCGAGTTCATGTACAAGTCAATGGCAGAGATCTGTTCAACCATACGAATAGGTTAATTGCCTTCCTGACATTTAAGTTTTTTTCCCGGAAGGAAAACTCGATTCGAATTTTCGGGACTATTCCATAGAATATAAGACGTTCAAAATCATTTCTCAATTAGCCTCCCATTCGAGTTGTGAGTATTTTCGAATTTATTAGAGTAATGATAAAATTCACATAAATTCAACCCTTGATAAATCTGCCCATACGTGGGTATAAAACTGCGGTACCTAATCAAATGGATCCTGTGATCAACCCCTAAGTGACACAGTAACATACAAGCCTTACCTTCATGATCTCCGGATCAATATAATCAGCAATATTGTGACCCTGCCAGATTTCTGGTATTTTGTCCTGTTTCTCAGTGGGATTCATCAGGTCCCAGTATTCTAGAGAAACAATGAAAATTCACAATAAACAAACCAATATTTGAAGATGATGATTGGTCCCCACCCCCAACAAGGTTCCTATGGGATTCTGCTTTATTACTCCGTTTAGGTATTAAAAACTTACTCTGCAGATCCAAGATATAATCGTCTCCCAGTTCCATTTCAATGTCCCTTTCCTGCAGAGAAACACACAGTAAATACAAGGCCTAGAAGAGGGTTAAAGTACATTTATACTACATTTGCACATATTAGCCCAAAAACAGCTTGTGGGTTCCCCTGTGTTGTTTACTTACCAGTCTCTTTTTAGGCGCATCTGTAACCATGCGCTTCTTTCTCTCTAGTGCACCCTCAGGAATAAATGGCAGTCGCTCCTGAAATCAAACACAGCAAGTTCAGATTAAGTGCTGCAAGCAGAGCTTTCCAAAAAGGGCAACTTATCGCGAAAATGAAACTTTAATATAAGCTTCCTCATAATGAAGTAAGAAACTATCCAAATACAATCAATTAAATATTCTGCATTGTTTCTGAAATAATTAAGTTAATGGTCACTATTCCTCTCTCAGCATCTGTTTCTCTTCATTCTCTCTACTGAAAGGGATTGCAAGGGGTTAATGTCTTTTCCTGCCTGAACACTTGATTGCACAAGTATGCTTCTTATCAAATACACATAAGTTGTAGACTATGTAAACATACTATAGCCACTCAGGTGTTCAAACATTACGAAATATAGGGTAATCACATTGTGTATGACATCACAATGGAATCTCTTTGTTTACTATGCTATATAAGTTGTAGTACTACCCATAATAAACTGAACTTGTTTTGCAACACACAAGCCTACAGTGTCGTTCATTGCAAGTTCCCTGATCAGCACGCTTGGAGAGATGATATCAGATGGTTTGCCGTTGCATAAAGTATAAGACGAGCCGGCTCGCAGCTGCAAGGACAGTGCAGGGATAGCACAGTGGAGTTTAGTGGCCCTAACAGTTTTCTGGTGTCAGAAGTGGAACGGCTGGAAATCCAGAGGTAAGTAGAATCACTGTCTGAACTGACGGTGTTTTCTCTTACCTTTGGCTCTTTCCGATTGTCCGATTCTTTAGTTTAAATAAGTGTCTCATGTATGGTTGAGACTGTCTCATGTATGGTTGAGACAAGGGCATGATTACCAGTTTAAATAAGTGTCTCATGTATGGTTGAGACTGTCTCATGTATGGTTGAGACAAGGGCATGATTTGCAGCTAAAGTGTCTCATGTATGGTTGAGACTGTCTCATGTATGGTTGAGACTGGTTATAGAGATCCCATGGTAGTATAGTAAAATAGGGATACTCAGGTTGTGCACGGGAACCATTTCTTACTGACTGATTCATCTTTCCATGCGTATTATTGTCTTGTCTTGTTTGTGTATTTGTGTATTTGTGTTTTAAAATATATCTGTGAATAGTTGCAGCGTTAAGAGTGATCACGAGTTGCTAACGGGTATTGTTGGGACCTTGATCTCAGTTCAGCCCTGGCTTCTCTGTTTCGTTGCAATCGTACATGACACGTTCTTTGATAAGAATTTAAGGTATTGATATATTTGTTTTTTTTATTGAATTCGATAGTCCACATAATTGATTAACCAATATTTCTGTTGACTCTATTTCACTTCTCTTCCTTCGGCCTATTCTTATCCCATTATACACCGTAGACGTATAAACTCTGCGTGTTCAGAGTTCAAGGCTATTTTTCCTGCAAAAAGTTTAGATTTATGTCCAGGCAATAGGTGAATAAACCTGGAACAAATATAAAAAATATAAGAACAAATAAACAGTTCTCGTTAGGAAAACTGTGAGTTACATTTAATCATTACACCACCAATTAGTCTATCCTATACCTTCTTTTTCTTTTTTTGATACTTACTAATCTTATTTGTAGACTGTACTTGTCTTGAATCAAGATGGGTGGTAAGACTTCAAAAAATTTACCACCGCCCCTCCTTAATGAGACTTGCAAACAGTATGTGTATAGATGTAGTCCTACTGGAGGATTTTATGTTGACCCCTGGGTAGATAATCTTGCAGGTTGGTGTGAACATTTAGAACTAGACAATCCTTTTCCACGTGATGGAGCTAATGATTTATATTATATGAATATAGTTTATCAAATGTGTGTTCAGAAGAAAGAAGGTGACCCTAAATGGGATTATACATATATGACACCGGGTGGGGAAAATTGGCTTAAGATTGCCCCAGGTTGGTACTCTACACCTTCCCTCCCTAAGAACCACAATCCTCGAAAAACTGGTGTTTTAAAACTATTTAAACGACACAATTCACAATGCTCTACAACCTGTGATCAAACTGTTAATACTACCCCACCCCCTTACATGGCTATCTACCCCAATTTGACACATAAACCAGACACCGTGGAGGATGACGAGATTTGTATTGCTGTAGCTTCTGCTCCTATAGTACCCCAAGCTGCCCCTATAGCACCAGTCCAAGCAGCCCCATTGGTTCAACAACCAATGCCTGTCCCTGCCCCACCCCGTATGATTGAAGCTGCAGCCTACCCATTGCCGGCCTTCCCCCTATCTGGCTTGGATACAGTAGATACTGATAAAATCGAGATACCCCTAATGCCCGAATTAGAAAAAGATATGGGTATAATCACTCAAGCAGGTTATGAAATAGTTCATATCACTCCTGACCGTCTGAAGATGACGGTAAGAAAAAAAGAACCTAAAAAAAGGGGGGATCAACATCCAGTTACAAAACAGTATCCTTTTCTTACTGTTGGTGAACAACTCATAATGAAACCTTTAAGCCCCACAGATTTACAAAATATACTTGCTAATGCCCCTGATCCCAGAAAGAATCCCGGTGCTTGTCTTGTTTATTTAAAAAGAATGTGTCAAGGACAATGTATGCATCAGTCTGATATAAAATTGATTATTGATGGGATCTTGGGCTACGATCTTGAATCAGGATGGGATTGGACTAAGGTTCCCTCAATCTCGGTACCTGTTAATGTTAACGCCATGAATGCTGCTAATATACATTAAATACCCCAGCAGGCATAGATATCATGTGGCAGGAGGTAGAACAGGAAATGAAACGCTTATGGACCGATCGACAGTCTATGTCGATCGCTCTGGGATGTAAGCAAAAATCGCTTGAAACAGCAAGTGACTTTGTCAAAAGATTCTATAAAGTATGGAAAGAGGAAGCCACCCTTTCCTCTGAGGGAAACATGTCGCAACTAAAGGTTCAAACATGTTTGGGAAACATGACTCCTCAATTTAGTCTTACTACTAAACAACTTATTTCAGAATGGCCCACACTTACCTCAGGAGAAAAGAAAGGAGAAAAGAGTAATAGAGAAAGAAGCAGCAAGTTGTTATGAAAACCTCATTAGAACAGATAAGAAAGTACAAGGCACGTATATGGAAGTAGTTAGTCCAGAATACAATACCCAAAATGTGACTCTCTCTGGTCCAAACAGTACTACAGAAATGTATTCTCATAATCCTCAGGGTTTTAATAATCAATACACTAAAAGGGGTGGATATGGCAGAGGTCGTTGGAATAGAGGTCGTGGTAGAGGAAGAGGTAGACGTAATTGGGTTAATCAGAATAATAGTTGGGGTTCTCCCAATAACTCCAATACTTCACCAAATAATACTCGATGTTTTAATTGTCATGAATTTGGCCACTGGCGTAATCAATGCCCCTGCCCGCCGTGTCCTACTTTTCAAAATCAACGAACAGTCCCTAATGCCCCAGCCCCAACATTTCAAACACAAGCACCTCACACACAACCCCAGACTTCGACAAATTCCACTCCCAGACACACCATCAACTGGCCAGGTTCTACATAGGGCTGCCCTGAAGGTTGTACCCCACTTTTCCCTGTCATCTCATCCTCATTCAGTGCAGACCCATACATTGTATTAAACGTTGCAGGAGTGGATTTATTATTCCTAGTGGACACGGGAGCCACCACCTCCTGCATTAATACAAAATATTATGAGGGAGACAGACACGGATCGATACCTTCAGTTGGGATTAACGGGGTACTAATTCCCACCTTCCAAACACCACCTTTACCTATTGGATGCCCAGGCTCTACCCGTACCATTTCACACCCATTTACACTCATCCCTGGGTGCCCCGAAAATCTGTTAGGCAGAGATCTATTCCACAAGTTAGGATTTCAATCCATCAGAATTTCCCCTGATGGGGGCCTTTCTGCAGATATTTTTGTTTCCGAAACTAACTCTATTTTTCTAAATTTTAACGACCTTTTTACTAACCCTTCCATTCTGTCTGTATGGGCTAATGACAAATTTGATGTGGGCTTTATTGACTGTACACCTTACAAAGCACTACTTAAACCACACTCACATCCAGTATACATAAAACAGTACCCTCTTTCACAGGAAAAGTTAGATGGTATCCGCTCGTTAATACAGATATTCCTTAATCAGGATATCCTCACTAGTGTTGTGTCTCCTTACAATACTCCCATCAATCCAGTTCCTAAGAAGAACAACGAATTTCGATTTGTACAAGATTTAAGAGCTATTAATTCACTAATTATACCAATTGTACCTATTGTGCCAGACATTACGGTTCTTCTTACCTCCATTCCGTGTGATGCTTTGGTGTTCACGGTTTTGGAGTTATCCAATAAATTTTTTTCTGGTTCCAGTAGACCCTGAGACACAGTTACTTTTGGCTTTTACTTTTGAGGGGTTCCAACTTACCTGGAAACGCCTCCCCCAAGGCCTAGTGGATTCACCAGCGGCTTACTCCCTGGTGCTCCAGCATACCCTTAAGTCATGGGCCCCCGGCCATGGTTCTGTCCTGCTTCAATATGTTGATGATTTATTGTTGTGTAGTCCAAGCCAGGAAGCTAACCACCATGATACCACCTCACTGCTGCAACATCTGGCAGCAGAGGGTCATAAGGTTGCTAAACATAAAGCTCAGATGGGGGCTGAGACTGTTGAATATTTGGGATTCATTCTTTCCCATGGCCAGAGACAAATAAACCCAAAGAGAGTACAAGCACTGACTAAGATAAAAAAAACCTGAAACTCCAAAGGAAATGCTGTCCTTCCTTGGCATCGTCAACTATTGCCGTCAATGGATACCGAACTGTTCTTTGACAATATCTTAAGACAATGTACTAAAAAGGATGCACCATCTTACGTACAATGGACTGAACAAATGACTAATGCTTTTCATTTTCTCCTACAGACATTGGTTACAGCACCTGCGCTTGGTTTACCTAATTATGTTAAACCTTTTCATTTGTATGTCAAGGACACCTGTAAAACCATGGCTGCGGTCTGTGCTCAAGAATCTGGGGGAAGTTTTCGTCCTGTGGCCTATTTTTCCAAAGTAATGCCGCTTCTGGTACAGGGGATGCCGGCGTGTCTCAGAGCTTTAGCAGCTAGTGCTATGGCTGTTGAACTGTTCTGTCACAATAGGCCACAATACTATTTTGCACACCTCACATCAGGTTACACACCTATTGAAGAACATTACCACCCAACACATGACCTCCCAAAGATTAAGTGGCTATGAAGTTATTCTATTAGGTACTGCAAATTTATAGATCAAATACGCAATCAACACTCAAGGGCCTGCTGCCATACTGCATGCTCTATTACATCTGTCTGACCCTACTAATGCTTTTATACTCGATCCTCATGACTGTGTTGAATCTATCCACTACTCTACCTCACCTCGACTCGATCTAACTGACACTCCTTTGTCACATGCCACTAACGTTTTTGTTGATGGTTCCTGCTCCAGGCCTTCCGATGACACCTACAAAGCAGCATATTCAGTTGTCCAACTCCCTAATATTGTACTCGAGACTAAGTCTATCCCTGTTAATTCTGCACAAGCAGCAGAACTTATAGCACTCCCCAGGGCCTGTCACTTGTTTGCCAACCGCCCCGTTAATATATTCAGTGACAGTAGATACGCTTTTGGGGTAGTTCATGATTTTGGCAAAATTTGGCAACAAAGAGGTTATGTTACTACAGATGGGAAATCTATCGCACACCCTGCCCTCATTGATAATCTTTTACAGGCCATCCAACTTCCTTCCGAAATTGCAATTATACATTACAGGGCACATACCAACAGAACTGACAAGATTTCCCTCGGTACTGCCCTAGCAGACCAGGTTGCCAAAACTACTGCATCCTCTGCCACTCCCACTGTCATCCCCATGTTTCTCCACACACCTCCTAGTTGTCCAGACAGTCACATTTTACAGTATTTACAAACATTTGCCACTCAGACTGACCTGCATTTTTGGGAACGGCAAAATCTTAGCCTTGACCAGTTTGGTCTTTATTCCATCCAAGGCAAAGTGGGTATCCCCGAAAACAGTCTACCCCTACTTATCTCTCAAGCTCATGGCATTGGCCATAGGAGTTCCAAGCTCACTTTGGCTGAAATGCAAAAACATTTCATCGCAAAGAATCTCAGACAGCATTGTTCTACCTTTGTTAAAACTTGCCTCACCTGTCTTAGGGCCAACACCTTAGGAACACACAAAGTACACCAAAATTTGCCTCCTCCAATTGCACCTTTTTCTCACTGGCAAGTTGATTTTACTCATATTCCTAAGATTGGCAAACTACAGGAATATTTGCTCGTTTTTACCGACCATTTCTCTCGCTGGGTAGAAGCTTTTCCTTGCCGTCACGAGGACGCCAAAACCGTTGTTAAGTTCCTAGTTAATGACATCATACCCCGATTTGGTTGTCCGCAACAAAATAATTCCGATAATGGCCCAGCTTTTGTTAGTAAGGTCCTCCAGCTTCTAATTTCCACCTTACAAATCACATGGAAGTTTCACATTCCTTACCATCCACAGAGTGCCGGTGTTGTTGAGCGAATGAATCGCACCATAAAGGATAAGCTCACCAAAGCCACATCTGCCACATGGACTAATTGGAAGTCCTTTTTTACCTGCAGTACTAGCTGAAATACGCATGACACCACATTCAGTTACTAAATTATCTCCTTTTGAAATTGTCATGGGATTTTCCACTCCCTGTGTCAAAGGCCCCTTAGTCATCCAACACACTGATCTTAATTTAATTCAGGAGGAGTATGTACGTAATCTTATTACTACATTGAATGGCATCTATGGTGATGTTTCTTTGTCTTTTCCTTTGCCCCCCCAGGAGCCGACCCATCCATTTCGCCCAGGCGATCCTGTTGTGGTTCGACAGCTCCATCGCTATCAAAAAGGGGGATTCCCATTTGGCCCACGAGTCACAGTGATTGCCATCACACGGACAGCAGTCCTTACCGATGCCAGCGACCATTGGATCCACGCTTCACGAGTGAAACTCGCGCCAACACTTCCAACGCCGGAAGTGAGTAAAGCTGACAACACGGAACATGACACCACCACCAAATCCGTCACAGAAGGACCCGAAGATGACGTCTCAGGACCTCACACCCCTACCACCGATGATGATGAGGAAGTCCACAAAATATGCACTATAGTGCATAATTGGCACTTTCCTTTTTCTATTTTTCCCGATTATGATAATCCTTAACTGCATATGTTACCCAAACCCTCACAGCCCTTTGGGATCAGTTTGTTACCAGTTTTTAAAGAGCTAATACAACACTCCATTGCCATGAACGATCAAACCCCATCGCCACCTTAGGAGGTCAGTCTACTAATGAATGATAAGTTGCAATCAAACAAAGTGATGGCACTACCACCTTCTGGTATAACTCCGTTGGCAAAAAAATCTTAGCTCAGATCGGTGTCACCTTATTGATTGTCTTAATTTTTGTTTCATTTCTTTTCTGCTGTATAATTCCCTATATCAGGAAATTAACTTCATCTTTAATTACTTCTTCTGAGGGCTTGCAACTTAAGCTTCTTCATGCTGCTCGCGTATAGTCACTTATGTGACTAAAAGGGGGATTGAAAGGGATTGCAAGGGGTTAATGTCTTTTCCTGCCTGAACACTTGATTGCACAAGTATGCTTCTTATCAAATACACATAAGTTGTAGACTATGTAAACATACTATAGCCACTCAGGTGTTCAAACATTACGAAATATAGGGTAATCACATTGTGTATGACATCACAATGGAATCTCTTTGTTTACTATGCTATATAAGTTGTAGTACTACCCATAATAAACTGAACTTGTTTTGCAACACACAAGCCTACAGTGTCGTTCATTGCAAGTTCCCTGATCAGCACGCTTGGAGAGATGATATCAGATGGTTTGCCGTTGCATAAAGTATAAGACGAGCCGGCTCGCAGCTGCAAGGACAGTGCAGGGATAGCACAGTGGAGTTTAGTGGCCCTAACATCTACATGCAGCAGTTGGGTGTCAGATGCTAATTGACAGTTAGATCCAATATATCTTATAGGGGGGCTTCCTTTCCTAGCAGATGTATTAGAGCTCACTCAAATAACTGATTCCAGTACATACAAAATCTAACAAAATAAAACTGCCTTTTGCACAAATTCTGCATGTAGAGAGACATGATTTGAATAGAGAGAGCTCTAATACATCTTCTAGGCAAAATAAGCCCCCCTATAAGATACCAATATGCCCCACAACATGCAGCCGTTAAGCTGGTGAGGGACTAGCTTCATGTCATTCCAAAACGCTGACTCAATTGAAGGAGTTTGTAGGCTACCCACCTTCCCATCTCTCTTCGCTGGTATGGCCAAGTGCAGCCGGTTCAGTACGTCGTTCACCTTGTTGCCTTTCATTTTGTTTTCAACGCGATGAACCAGAAGTCGATCACAAGCCTGGGAAAATCAAAAAGGACCATCAGCCTGGAAAACTCATCTGTGTTCTACTGACACAAGCCAAAGCAGCCCAAACAAACCTCAGTTTTAACAGTCATCACTCCTTCCTCAGTGAGGGTGCTGGTCTCGATCACGGTCAGCCCTTCATTTTCCAAATCCTGGAATATTTTCTGAAAACAGAGACCACCAGTTAACCCTAGAGGCAGTTCACAAACAGAACACTTGGAAACAAATAGAACACCAGCCTGGGCTTCTTCCAATATAGAAACACCATTATAATAACAAAAGTAAAACTAGAATTATGTATCACTTGAGCAAACTCTCTTCAGTGTGTGTGATAAACATAAATGTTGTAACTAGGTGGTGGCAATAAACCAGTTGTGTATCCCTTTACTTTAAAGGAGATGTAAAGCCTAAACATGAATATGGTTAGAATTGGCTGTATTTTATAGGGGTTCAGCAGCCATATAAAGTAATGATCCAGGACTTCAATGATGTGCAGAAGAACTCCCCTCTTAAATATGGCTATATCTTTTTAAGTGTCATTGGCACTGCACATGCTCAGTGAGCTCTGGGCTGCTATTGAGAAGCTAAGCTTAGGGGCCGTCAGATAGATATAATCAAGCTGAAATTGAGGTTCATCTGTCATAGAAGCAGACACTCTCTCTCGCTCGCCCGCTCTCTCACTCTCGCTCGCCCGCTCTCTCACTCTCGCTCGCCCGCTCTCTCACTCTCGCTCGCCCGCTCTCTCACTCTCGCTCGCCCGCTCTCTCACTCTCGCTCGCCCGCTCTCTCACTCTCCCGCTCTCTCACTCTCGCTCGCCCGCTCTCTCTCGCTCGCCCGCTCTCTCTCGCTCGCCCGCTCTCTCTCGCTCGCCCGCTCTCTCTCGCTCGCCCGCTCTCTCTCGCTCGCCCGCTCTCTCTCGCTCGCCCGCTCTCTCTCTCTCTCGCTCCCCCTCTCTCCCTAGCTCCCTCTCTCCCTAGCTCCCTCTCTCCCTAGCTCCCTCTCTCCATAGCTCCCTCTCTCCATAGCTCCCTCTCTCCATAGCTCCCTCTCTCCATAGCTCCCTCTGTCCATAGCTCCCTCTGTCCATAGCTCCCTCTGTCCATAGCTCCCTCTGTCCATAGCTCCCTCTGTCCATAGCTCCCTCTGTCCATAGCTCCCTCTCTCGCGCATGCCAATTTCTGGTTTCTTATTAATTAGGGGGATTATAACAAAATATAAGGACTAATGGAGATGAATAGGAAGATTGTGAACAGTCAGACTGACACAATGGCATTTTAGACTTGGCTATAACTGCAAGTGACACCTTCACAAATGGCGATGGCAAAAAAAAGCAAAATACAAATACATGATTGATAGTGCTGGGCAATTAGATGCAGGATGAAATATAAATGGTGTTTATAAGCTTCAATTATATCTGATCAGGACACACATATATATATGAAGTAACCACTTACCTGTTGTTCTTCAGGAAGTTCAGAGACCCTCTTAATATCACACTTATTCACGACAATAATCAGTGGCTACACAAAGAAGAGAAAGCTGGAGTTAAGTACGGCATTTGTGTGGATGAATTCAGACTATAAACACACTACTTACTTTATTGGAAAAGAGGGGACGGATGTTGCTGAAGAGCTCCAGCTGTTGTTCTATGGTGTGACCACACTGCTCGGAGATGTCCATCACGTAGAGAATGGCGGAACGCAAGTGAGCGAGGGCAGTGATCGCCTGCATCTCTATGGTGTTCCTCTCCTCTAGTGGGTGGTCAAGGATTCCAGGGGTGTCTACAACCTGCAAGGACCATCACATGGTCATACTGTGACTTTGTTGCTTAAAGGGATTCTGTCATGATTTTATGTCGTTTTTGTTTCTAAATTTCACTGCAAATAATTCACTCTACAATATAAAATGTCATTCCTGAACCAGCAAGTGTATTTTTTAGTTGTAATATTGGTGTGTAGGTGCATCTCAGGTCATTTTGCCTGGTCATGTGCTTTCAGAAAGAGCCAGCACTTTAGGATGGAACTGCTTTCTGGCAGGCTGTTGTTTCTCCTACTCAATGTAACTGAATGTGTCTCAGTGGGACCTGGATTTTACAATTGAGTGCTGTTCTTAAATCTACCAGGCGGCTGTTATCTTGTGTTAGGGAGCTGTTATCTGGTTACCTTCCCATTGTTCTGTTAGGCTGCTGGAGGGGAAGGGAGGGGGTGATATCACTCCAACTTGCAGTACAGCAGTAAAGAGTGACTGAAGTTTATCAGAGCACAAGTTACATGACTGGGGGCAGCTGGGAAACTGACAATATGTCTAGCCTCATGTCAGATTTCAAAATTAAACATAAAAAAATCTGTTTGCTCTTTTGAGAAACAGATGTCAGTGCAGAATTCTGCTGGAGCAGCACTATTAACTGATGTGTTTTGAAAAAAGCATTTTTTCCCATGACAGTATCCCATTACTTACATTACTTACAAGTCATGCACTGAAACCAAATGCTGGCAGGTGCCTGCAGATTCTTCTGTCTACCCCTAGTTCAGATTCACTCCCGTCTGCAGCTCTCATTTATCCCTGACCCTCTCCCTCTGCCCCCCCACCTTACCCCTTTTCGTTGTCCTTCCCTGCCCTGATCAAGAGCCTTGAAATGCAAAAAGACCAACCTGCCACCGTAGGTATTTATAATCCATATGTCCCACGAATAAGGACTTTGTGGTGAAGGCGTACGGCTGCACCTCTACATCTGCCCTGGTCACCTAAAAAGAGAAATCGTTCTTTATCACCAATATGCACTTCCTTTCACAAGAATAAACCAGGTACCCCAAGGTGATTAACGTGTGCACAAAGCGTTACTCAATTCACCACTGAAATGAAGGCAAAACGTACCTTGTTTATGAAGCTGGATTTGCCCACGTTTGGATAACCGCACAACAGGAGGGTTCTGGTGTTGGGATCAATGGTTGGCAGACGGGAAAGATGTTGCCGCACTGGGGAAGAGAAGGGAAAACAAATCTAGATTATGAACAAGACACAGTATTTTACGGGGCATACAATGACCAAGGAGGGATTCAGAGTGAAAACTCAATCCAAGTTTAGTCAAATCTGATTTGAGTTTTAATGGGGGAGATAAGTCCTCAAGAGGAAACTTTAAGGCGACTTTGGAAAACTAAGCGATCAAAGGGCCATCCCGCTGCCGATTTAGATTTTAGCCGGCAGGAAGGCATTTACGGGAGATTAGTCGCCCGAAGAAGAGGCGATTTTTTGCTGGGCGACTAATCCCCCCCAGTAGCCTCATGTGCCACTGCCCTTAAAGAGCAAGTGGGTCTACGTAACTTTTTTATTCTATGGTCTACTGGCAGGAAGGTACCAGAATCCCCCACTCCTGTCCCACTGTTTCCTGTTTTATACTATGAGACAGTTAAACGGATGTGTTCAATGATGTCAACATACAGAGACCCAAAGAAATATAAAAAATTACAGATAAGTATAGTTTCTCTAAGAACCCTCCTGTAGCTGTTTAAAGGAAGCCTTGGATGAGAACTGAGAACTGATCAGAAACCTGCTTGGAAAACCCATGGCCCCTGCCAGGTTAAAAGGTTTATTCACCTTTAAAATTAACTTTTAGTATGATGCAGAGCGTGATATTCTGAGAAAATTTGCAATTGGTTTTAATTTTTTGTTATCTGTGGCTTTTGAGTTATTTAACTTTTTAATTCAGCAGCACTCCAGTTTGCAATTTCAGCAGTCTGGTTGCTATGGTCCAAATTCCCCTAGCAACCATGCATTGATTTGAATAAGAGACTGGAATATGAATAGAAAGAGGAGTAATAAAAAGTAGCAATAATAATAATAATAATAATAATAAATGTGTAGCCTTACAGAGCATTTGGTTTTTTAGATGGGGTCAGTGACCCCCATTTGAAATCTGGAAAGAGTCAGAAGACGACAAATTATTCAAAGAAAAAAAAAATGAAGACCAATTTTTGCTTGGAAGTGGCAATTCTTGAACATACTAAAAGTTAATCAAAGGTGAACCATCCACTTTAATGTAATACTGGCCCTACCTTGTTCCAGGTATTCCAGGCTCTGCTTCTGCCTTTTGATAATTGTGCACATGCGCCCCAGAGCCGCTCGCTTTAACTGCTTGCAGCGATACAGTGAGTCGCCGTATTTCATCAGCCTCACGTAATCCTTAGACACACTGGGAAAGACAAAGGATTAGTCCAATGTGCCCCGGCACAGCAATACAGGTACTATATACAGGCATAGGACCTGTTATCCAGAATGCTCAGGAGCTGGGGCTTTCCAGATAAGTCTACTAGAAAATCATGTAAACATTAAATAAACCCAATAGGCTGGTTTTGCCTCCAATAAGGATTAATTATATCTTAGTTGGGATCAAGTACAAGCTACTGTTTTATTATTACAGAGGAAATTATTTTTTACAATTTGGACTATTTGGATAAAATGGAGTCTATGGGAGATGGTCTTCCTTAAATTCAGAGCTTTCTGTATAATGGGCTTCCAGAGAACGGATCCTATATCTGCACAAGATAAAAATTGGTTCTTACTTGTCAATGAGATTCTTGGCTATGTTGAGCTGTCCCAGTGCCAGTTTGTAATGATCTTTGTCGTACAGGACGTTCATTAAATCGGCATAAAACGGATGCACGTCCTACAGTAGGAGAAAACAGTAATTTTACTTTACCCATTAATAACTAACAATTACTTGGCCTCACAGCAGAATCAATGTGGGCCCCCTAAACTTTGGGAAGAAGATATTTGTTCTAAAAAAAAATATATTTATATTTTATATATATCTATCTCTATCTCTCTATATCTATATCTATATAAGTTACATCCCTAGGGGTTTACACGTACAGGTATGGGCCCTGTTATTCAGAATGCTCGGGAACTGGGGTTTTCCGGATAATGGGTCTCTCTAATTTGGATCTTCATGCCTTAAATCTAATGTAAACATTAAATTACCCCAATAAGCTGGTTTTGCTTCCAATAAGGGTTAATTATATCTTAGTTGGGATCAAGTACAAGCTATTGTTTTATTATTACAGAGAAAATGGCATTTTTATTTACTTTGGATTATTTGGATAAAATGGAGTCTATGGGAGATGGCCATTCTGTAATCGGAGCTTTCTGATTAACGGGTTTGCAGATAACAGGCAGAACCACTAATCTAGGCTCTACTTATTAAGCTTTAGAGATCATCTTTAGAGCAAAATGAACACTCCCAATGGTAGTTCTACTGCATTCTGTACCTTTAATTCACCTTTAAAGGGCAAGTCAACACCAAAATGAAAATGTGCCTAATAAAAGAAACTTTCCAATACACATTTATTTAATATTTTCAGTGCTTTTCAAGTTAGTAGTAAAAACAATTGCTATTGAAAGCAGCATTTGCTTAAAGGATAAGTAAACCTTTAAAATAAGTGAGTGCAACATTAATGAGGGGGCTATTCTAAGCACTTTTGTAATTTACATTCATTAGTTATTCTTTTTTTAATTCCAAGATATTAAGGGATACATGTGCTGTTAATATGAATGAATTTTGTTCCAACAGCGCCACCTGCTGGTCAGTTTCCCACCAGTCTGACCAGCAAGTAGTCAAGGAAGTTGTCAGGAGAAAGAAAGAGGCTGATGTTCTTCTGCTTAGGAATAAAATTAGAAACCTTTCTCACATCTTTCCTAAGCAGAAGAACATCAGCCTCTTTCTTTCTCCTGACAACTTCCTTGACTACTTGCTGGTCAGACTGGTGGGAAACTGACCAGCAGGTGGCGCTGTTGGAACAAAATTCATTCATATTAACAGTACATGTATCCCTTAATATCTTGGAATAAAAACAAAATAAACAATGAATGTATATTACAAAAGTGCTTAGAATAGTCCCCTCATTAATTTTACATTCACTTATTTTAAAGGTTTACTTATCCTTTAACTCCTGATTTTTACTGTTTAAACAATGTTGCAAAAGTCTTGGTTCCCCGGGAGCAAAGACAGGTCTGTTAATCAGTTGCCTTGTCTTACATTGTATGAACAGTCTGACACAGCAGGACAGAGAATAGAAAGGGACAAACACTGCTTTCAACATATACAGATCAATTAAACACCATTGAACATTTGTAATGAACGTATATGACAAAGATGTTTTCATTTATTATTGCTTGGGTCGACATTCCCTGTAAGTCAAATAATACTTACATCCAGTTTAGGGAAATCCGTGAGTATCTGGGACAAGCGGTCATGGTAATTCTGCTGGGTGTACTTCACTTTCCTCATATAAAAGTGCCGAATTCGGTTGATCTGATAATGTTTGTGAACTACAGTCGGCGTCTTTCTTTGGGTTTTGGACAAAGTCAGATCTATGAAGTCCTGAAAATAACAAAGAGAATTTTCATTAGTGAAAAGAAAACTAGAACCGCCATAACGCATTACAGGTATGGGATCTGTTATCCAGAATGCTGGGGTTTTCCGGATAACGGATCTTTACATGATTTGGATCTTCATGTTTTGCTTCCAATAAGGATTAATTATATCTTAGTTGGGATCAAGTACAAAGTACTGTTTTATTATTATAGAGAAAAAGGAAATTATTTATGAAAATTTTGATTATTTTAAAATGGAGTCTACGGGAGACGACCGTTCCGTAATTCTGAGCTTTCTTGATAATGGGTTTCCGGATAACGGATCCTATACCTGTAATGTAAAATAAATATATAGCACGGACATTCCACAGCTCTATACATTAAAAATATAGACTGTTTGCAAAAACGGACTCATAGAGCTCATTAGAGATCACAGTCCTGCGCTATAGATACAGGCGATTGAAGAGAGTAATATGTCAGAGTCTTACAGAGAATATTAAAGGTATCGCTCACCTTTGAGTTAACTTTTAGTATGATGTTGAGAGCGATATTCTGAGACAATTTGCAATTCGTTTTCATTTTATTATTATTTGTGATTTGAGTTATTTATATATATTGTTTTTATATAAATTCTTTAGTCTTTTTTTTCCCATTTTAAAAAAGAAGTCGAGATTAAACAGCATCAAATGTATGGTGTCATTTTATAGCATTAATCAAAACATAAAAGATAAGTAAATAAAAGAAAGGAAAAAAAAAACATTAATTATTTTATATAATCATAAATAATCACTACAGTTCCCGTTACATAAATATTTCAGTATCCTTTTCCCTTTTATATTTGCTTTTCTAGCATCGTTTGCACCTTTCACAATTATTTTCTTTCCTTATTTAAGGAATTAACCCATCATTCCCATAATTTATGGTGTTTAAATATTTTTCCCTTCTTTTTTACTATTATGTCTTCTATACCTCTTATTTCTTCTATTTCCTTAATAGTTTGAGTTATTTAGCGTTTTTTGCAACTTCAGCAATCTGGTTGCTACGGTCCAAATACCCTAGCAACCGTGCAATGATTGGAATAAGATACTGGAATATGAATGGGAGAGACCTGAATAGAAAGAGGAGTAATTTTTAGATGGGAAGTTGGAAAAAGTAAAAAAACTAATAAAAAGAAATAAAAAAAAAAGTCCAATTGAAAAGTTGCTTAGAATTGGCCATTTATACTCATCTCTTCACCTTGGGATAGGGTTGCCACCTGTCTGGTATTTTATCGGCCTGGCCGGTAATAATGTTGGTTTATCCCAATGTTATGAATAGGGAAAAACCATAAATATATAAGAAGGCCGGTATTTTTTTCCAGAAAAGGTGGCAACCCTATCTTTATTTTTTAACCCTACCTTGGGACCAGAAATTAATTATTTTCCGAATTTACTATCTGACATAATATGTTATCTGTCTATCATGCCTATAAGGAATGGCACATCTCCATGCAAGTCATTCCTGATATTTATTAACTACAATTCCCTACACTCCCTGATAACAAGGCCAAATAACCCAGTGTGATTAAAGAGGTGGATCGCCTTTGAATTAACTTTTAGTATGTTATAGAAAGGCCAATTCTAAGCAACTTTCTATTCGGGGCTCTCCTATTCATATTCCAGTCTCTTATTCATATTAATTCATGGTTGCTAGGGGAATTTGGATCCTAGTAACCAGATTGCTGAAATTACAAACTGGAGATCTGCTGAATTAAAAACAAGTCAAAAACCACTAATAAAAAAAAAAAATGAAAACCAATTGCAAATGGTCTCAGAATATCCGTCTTTACATAATACTAAACGTTAATATAAAGGGGATGAAATAATGATCCTCTCTGGGCATTTAATTGAGCTTTTATATTAAAAGTGAAGGGAAAAGAGATGGTATATTCCTGAGCTCACTAATAACGTGCTGTAGGGGGGGATAGGTGATTAAATATCCCTGGCAGGGGCATGTGTGTGGTTGGTAGGGGACTGAATATGAATAAATTGAGTTTTTCTGGCTACAGGCAATTCCTGTCTAAAAGACACAACTGAAAGTCGCTGTCCCTATGAGCAGAGACATTGCAGCGTTTCCCCCCGCACAGAGCAGAGAAGTGATCAGCGTCTCCACGTGTCCGCACTGGGGATTTAAACACGTGCCGAACCCGCACTTCCCTAACCCGGAAACCCCTCATAACACTAAACCCTCATCTCCGCGGCACCAACAAGCGCCACCCGACCCACCTTAGCGGCCGGGACCACCATAATCTTCTTAAAGTTGTAAAGCGCCATGGCTGCGGCCGCTGATCTCCCAGGCCGAGCTCAGCGTAGAAGGGAAGGAAAGAGGCAGCGACCGGAAAGAGACGCATCAGGAAACCGGAAGACGGTGTTGGTGAGTCAGTGTCGGCCATGTTTGTTGGGGCAGGTTTTACCTTGTTGCGCCATAAAGTGAAAGTGATTCAACATTTCAATTACTCCATCAGATCCCGTGTAGATTTAGAGGCTTCATGCTTGGGTTATTAGATGTATATCCCTATATAGCCCTACATACATGTGCGTGAGTTATTGTGCTTCACCTTTCAGCTAAGTTTTAGTATTTGTTATGAAATGGCCAATTCTAAGCAACCTTTCAGTTGGTCTTCTTTATTTTTTATTGTTTTGAAACGAATTAATTTCTGCTTCTGACTCTTTCCAGCTTTCAAATGGGGGTCACTGACCCCATCTAAACACAAATGCTCTGTAAGATTACAAATTTAATGTTGTTGCTACTAGGGATGCCCTCAATCCACTATTTCGGTTTCGGCCTAACCATCAAATCCTTCACAAAAGCTTTGGCCAAATTTTGAACCGAATCCTAATTTGGATATGCAAATCAGGGGTGGGCAGGGCTTCCATTTGAAATCACGGGGCGCTGTACAACTAAATATTCGGCCCACCTAAGGTTGCCACCCGGCCAGTATTTTACCGGCCTAGCCGGTAAAACACCTGCCATGGCGGGGGCCTGTATTACATTGCCGTTAATTTGTAATATCCTTTAAAATATAGCCCTCAGCCAGCCCCCATTTGCGCAGAACTTACCGTTTTTTGTAGTGTTCTTCACATTGCCGCGATGTTGCCCCGCCCCTTTTTGCAGCACACTGTGTAGCCCCGCCCCTTTTTACATCATAGACCGCCTCCTTTTTGTATCCGCCCCCCAACGGCCGGTTATTTTTTTCACTAAAGGAGGCAACCCTAGGCCCACCCTGGCCCCCAAGCTCCACCCCAGATCCCACCCACTCTACATTAGTTAAAAGACCACACAGACATCAGCGCTAAAAAAGGTAACCCCCCCACACACACGAGTTATAAAAAACATTGGTGGCAGGGGCCTATGCAATATTAAAATAATACATTGGTGGCCAGGGGATTAAAAAAAAAAAACACACACACATTTCGTGACTTAGGGTCTTTTTGCTGCTTCAGGACTTCAATTTCGGCTGTTTTCTTGGCTTCTGGTCTTTTCGCCACTTCGGGATTTCGGCTGTTCCGCTTTTCGGGACTTCCGCTTTCGAGACTTCAGCTTTTCTGCAGTTCCGCATTCAGGACTTCGGCGCTGTCAAGGGGGGCCAGGGCCCAGTACACTTGTACCCCATGTGTCCCCAAGTGGTAGACTAAACAGTACTGTAAGGCCTTGCTAGCTTTTCATCTGAAAATTCATATAATACATTTGGATCATTTCCATTTATGTGATCGACTGTTGATGTGTGTTGTGCAGGTTGTTTTTTCTTGTAGGATTTCTTAACAGCAAAATAAAATGAAAACGGATGTCTCCTTGTCAGTGGCGTAACTAGAGTGTGCCGGGCCCCCCTGCAAAAAAATCTTCAGAGGGGCCTAGTGCACTCCCTATCCTCCCGCCTACTTCCTGCCCCATCTGCCCCACCCACATCCCACCTCTGCCCCACCCACTCCCCGTCCCCTACTGCTGCCCAACTTGTGTCCCCCTTCAGGTAAGAGAGCCTGCGACTGCGGGGTCTGCTTCCTCTATAGTTACGCCACTGCTCCTTGTGACTGGGCCCAGGAGGATATTTTATCACCCAAGTCTGAATTTGCCTAGATAGCTAGACCCCCTTAGCTTATGTATTGTTGTAGAAATTCAGGAACTAAAGATAACGAGGTAAAAGACAAAAGTTTATTTGACACGCGCTCCATGGATTCTGAACTCACAAAGCATCAGAACCCTGAACAAAGGAATCACAGCTTTTATAGCTTTGGGAACATTTAAGATGAGAATGTATGGGAGTAAAAAGAAGTTACAGATGTGAGAGCAAAGAGATATCACTCCACAACACAGAAAAACAAAGAACTGCTCTTCTAGCCCAGGAGGTGGCTCTGCCTCAAGGCCAGGATACTATTGACCAAGGCTAGCTTGAGAGCACAATCCATCCACGTCAGGGGGGGGTTTGCATAAACAATATTATTCTCTCTCAGTATTACCATCATCACATATGTGCAAGTTATGCAGCACTTTACAATTAGATGTATGACAAATAGGGTTCTTACAAGGGTTAAAAATAACAATACATACCTCCCAACTGTCCCTTTTTCGGAGGGACAGTCCCTCTTTTGACAGCTCAACCCGCAGTCCCTCATTTGTACTGGAAAGTCCCTCTTTTCTCTGCACTGAACAGCCAGAAAAAGAAACAAAGTTTCTCACTTAATTGGCTTTTAGCAGAGAGCCCAGAACAGCTAACAGGTGCAAATAAGATACTTTGTAACAATTTTGAAAACCAAAAACACAGTTTAGATAAGAAGAAATATTTTCAAACTTTCATAACCTGCCAAATTTTGTAAAACAAACATGGTAATTAGGGGGTGTGGCAACAGAAAGGGGTGTGGTCAAAAAATTGCTGCGCTACGTGCGGAAACATTTTTTTTGTCCCTCTTTTTACTTCCAAAATGTTGGGAGGGATGAACAATAGAATCCGAGGTCCATGCTTGGAAGAGCTTACAAAATTTTAAAGACTTTTTAGGTTTAGATCTCCTTTAAACACACACTATGCCCTTAAATATAGCAGCTGAATAAAGCTTACACAGAGCAATAAAAATACCATCGTTTTATGGTATCCTATATAGTCTATCAGCTCAGCAGACAAATACCCAGAACTGCTTATACTGACTGCCATTGATTATAATGGTAACAGTGGTGTTTGCCATTCAAGTAAATGGTTTTATTATAAGTATTTCTGTGCTGACAGAGAAACTGCTTGTTTTGCCAGTAACCTAAACTTGCTCATAGCCTGTATACCAAAAAACAAGGCCAGTGTAGTTATTGATCTGTGTTAGGCTCAATAGAACAGGTACATTTAAGAGCATAGTAAAATAATAAATTGATATCAATTTAGAGTGATCCTTTGAGCACATTTGCAATTTTCATAATTTTTTTTATGGTATCTAAAATAAATCCATTTTTAGAAAGTTTAAGACAGTCAGTGCGGCATATTTATCAAGGGTCAAAGTAAAAATTAGAAGTAAAATTGTTTTATTTTCGAGCTATTTTTGTGTACTTCGACTATCAAGTAAGCCAAAATTTGATTTGAATTTTAAAAAAAAATTAGACTATTCAAATATTGAAATTCATCATGTACTTTCTCTTTAAAACTTTGTCTTCGACCATTCACCATCTAAAACCTGCCAAATTGCTGTTTTAGCCTATGGGGACCTCCTAGAACCTATTTGGAGCAAATTGGTGGACTTTGAGAAATCAAAGTTTTTTTTTTTTTAAAATACTTCGAATCAAATTCGATCTAATACAATCTTACTTAGATTTGAACGATTTGAATACATCCTATTCACCCACAGAAAAAAACTTCGATTTTTTTTTTAATGAATTTCGGGTGGTCTTTTTTCTTCAAATTTCGATGTTATGGGAGTTCAAAAAAAACTCCCATTACTTCGAAATTCGACCCTTAATAAATCTGCCCCATTGTGTCAGTGATCTTAACTGTCTATGCCCTTTGTAAATAGTACTTTACCCTAAGTTTGCTGACTCACTGACTTTCAGAGGAAGCTGTTGAGCCAAAACCCTAGTATTAGCGGTCTATAACTGCTAATGTATAAGAAAACACTAAAACTAGAAAATTAATATAAAAGTGACTGGATTAAGGTCCCATATAAGAGCATGTAAATATAAGATAAATGTCTTTCTCTTTAAAATGTTCTAAATATTCATGCATCATATGTCTGGAATCTCAGTTAATCACAGTTCTGTCCTCATTCCACAGGTCTGTATTTTTATCCAGGGTGATTTATATATCGTCAGTGATTTGCATCATGTCATTCACCTGTATATTTATTAGAGTCAACTTACTTTAATTAGGTTTGCTTTGTCTTTGTATTTTTAGAAATCAATAATTACGTTTGCTGTGAGTTGCAAGCTATAAACTCTGTCATCTCAGACCTGGTTATTGAGTAACGCCTGACTCAGAAAATGTTGTCACAGTTCTATGGCAGAAAAAAAAAAAGCCGTCTCTCAGCGAATTATTAATTATTATAATTCTGTGTGAGATTGTAGAGAAACATATAGGAAGGAGTGGACGAGCAGGCAAGATTAAAAGACTAGACTGAAATCTCTGAGAGGAACTGCCAGTTAAAGGGAAACAATCATCTTTAATTGTTGTTATTGATGAAGGTGTACATAAGGATTGCCCTCCGAATGGTTTTACGAGTTGCCTCGCGAGGAAACTTCTGGCGACTTCGGAAATCGAAGCGATGCAAGTGCATTGGCGCTGGCGTTTTCTCGTTCTAGCAGGCGGAAGGCAGTTCGGGGACATTGTCATCCCGCTGAAGAGGCGAATAAAACGCAATAAAACAGTGGTACTATTATGTGTGTTCCACCAAAGGACAAAGCAAGTGTTAATCAATATCATTTTGCCCTGTGGGTCTATACCCAGAGATAGGTCATACCTCCCAACTGTCCCGTTTCTTGGGACAGTCCCGATTTTGACAGCTCAACCGGCAGTCCTGGTTTGTTACTGAAATGTCCCGACTTTCTCTTTGATCTCCTGCACCGAACAGCCAGAAAAAGATACAACGTTTCTGAAACTTAATTGGCTTTTGGCAGACAGCCCAGAATATGTCGCAGGTGCACTTGGATACTTTTCTAACAATTTAATATAAGCAAAGAAGCAATTGTAACAGTTTAAAGGAGAATTAAACCCCATACATAGACCCCCTCCCCCCAGCCTAGCTGCTACCCCAGGGCCCCCACCCTCTCAGGGCCCCCCGGAAGCTCACGCGCCATTGACAAATGCGGCCGTACGGAGGGGGCGGGGCCGGCTGCGCATCACGCACCAGGGCCCGCCCCCCTCTAGTGACGCTACTGCAACAGTCTGAACCATCAGGGCAGAGAATATAAAGTGACAAACACTGCTTTCAATAGCAATACAGGAATGGGTGTACCAGAAAGCTCAGAATTACAGAAAGGCCATCCCCCAAAGGGGTAAATTTATCAAAGAGTGAAGTTCCACCACTAGAGTGAAATTCCACAGCTCTCAATTCATTTCTATGGGATTTTGAATGGCGTATTTATCAATGGTTGAAAGTTCACCCTTTGATAAATACGCCTATAAAAATCCCATAGAAATGAATGGAGAGTGGCGGAATTTCACTATTAACTTCACTCTTTGATAAATATACCCCATAGACTCCATTTTATCCAAATAATCCACATTTTTAAAAATGATTCCCCTTTTCTCTGTAGTAATAAAACAGTAGCTTGTACTTGATCCCAACTAAGATATAATTAATCCTTATTGGAAGCAAAACCAGCCTATTGGGTTATTAGCGGGTTTATTATGCTCTGAATATCCGAAATTCTAATAATTCATAGTTTTCGGACTAAAAAAAAAACGAATTTTTCTGAATTTATTAAAGCCTGATGATCTTAAAAGTCTGACTCCGAAAATCCGGTATCTCAAAGCTCTCGAGGTCCGTTATAAGTCAATGGGGAAGGTCCCAATGTCTGAGCTGCTGTCCGTACTGATATTCAATAATTTCTGTGATTTTGGGCCAAAAAATCCAAAAACTCAGAAAAATTCGTAGTATTTGCAGAAAAGTACGAAAAATTCATACTTTATCAGATCAGATTTTTACCTGACCCAAATTTTTTGGACTTTTTTAAATGATAAATAAGGTCCATTCGGGCAGTCGGAGTTGATTCGGTTTTTATGTCAGAAAAAATTGTAGACCTTGATAAATAACCCCCTTAATGTTTACATGATTTTCTTGTAGACTTAAGGTATGAAGATCCAAATTAAGGAAAGATCCATTATCCAGAAAACCCCAGGTCCCGAGCATTCCGGATAACAGGTCCCATACCTGTAGAAATAATTTTTAAACCCATAGAACATTTGTAATGAATTTATATTGCAGAGTTGCTTAGATCGATGTTTCTTTTATTAGGCAAAAGTTGATTTTTTTTTTGGGTTGACATTACCTTTAAGTGATAGTCTCACCAAGACACAGAGTTGCTCATATTACACTGAAATGAGACTGGCTGTTATGTAAACATATATATATGCTGCCAGTGAATAATTCTGATGGAATGTATAAGTGGGTTGTTTTATACTGCATTGAGAAATACATTTTATAGGGATGAGAGGATCTCCTCCTACTTTACCCTGATGTTCTTGTTTCCAGGAATGTGTGCCAGTTCTTGTTAAAAAAAGAAAGACCTCTGTGGGCTGGCTATCAAACAGATGTATGCTTTGAAACAATCACTCGTTTATTTACTTTTTATATAGCACAGACGCAGCTTCACATTTTTACATGTTTGTGAAGGGTGGAAGGAAAGCAGAGAACCCAGAGGAAACACCCATAGGCACACAGAGAACATACAGACTTCTTGCTGTTAACGCATCATTGCAATGCAATTATCAAAGGTCGAATGCTAGAGTTTTTTTTTAGTTCGAATGAACTTGAATAACCTTGAAACTCGAATGGTATCTTATTTAAGAAAAAACTCGAAAGTCTAAAATTCAAAAGAATGTTACCAACCCGAAAACTCAAATCTTGAGTTCGAAAGCAATTTGAAGCGATTTTATCTCTGGAAAAATTTGAATGTCAGGAAGGCTATTAATTTCTTCAAATAGGTCAGCGGACCTCTGCCATTGACTTCTACATGAACTTGGCAGGTTTTAGGTGGCAATCTATCGAATTTGAGTTACTTCCAGGGTAGGGTGATTATAAATCTCATATTTTGTTTAGAAGACGAGGCGATTATCACCAGGCGACAACATCTCCCCGAATCTCCTCGTGTGGCCTTACCCTAATTTGTGAGTTTTGACAAAAAAAAACCATCTTGAAAATTCGAATTTACCATTCAATCCTTGTTAAATCTGCCCCTTAGAGTGTTGTTTATCAAACATAAATTTTAGAGTTTTTTATACTTCAAATGAACTCTAATTAACTCACGATTCAAATGTTTTTTTTTATTTAAGAAAAGATTTGAATGGAAAAAAACTCAAATTCTTGAGTTTGAGTTGCAAAACCCAAAAACTCGGATTGTTTTCTGCAAAAAATAAAAACTTGAATTGCTCGAATTGATCAAGTTTTTGAGCAAAACCCTCCGAAAAAAAAGTTGAACATCATGAAGGCTATTAACATCTTCAAATGGTTCAAGGGACCACTGTCATTGACTCCTACATGACCTCGACAGGTTTAAGATGGTGTATTTTCGGATTCAAGCTATATCCAGGGTTGGGGTATAATAAATATCGAAAAATTCACATTTTTTTTATCCGAAAAATTGATTTTTGACCTTAAAAACCCCCCAAATGTACTGCCAACTAGCCGATGTGGTCCTGGATCGCAGCAAAAAAAAAAAAAAAAAAAAACCAACCTTGCCTGAGTGATATCTTCCCGATTTTTGGCCTGATATCGATCGGAAGCCCCCCCCCACACGGGCCGATAATATGTCTAAAGGACCAGTATTGGCAGCTTTAATCTGCCAGTGTATGGCCACCTTTAGTGATGTGATATCCCCATTACTCCACCTACTTCATTATGTCTGCCTCTTATGTCATCACTGCTCCACCCCCAATGCAATCTGTCCTGCCCACTTTGTTTGGGTTTAGCCACCAGCAAAGGTGTAAAACACCTGCCAAGGCCAGGATTACAAATATAATTGCCTGTAAATTTGTAATACCCTTAACAAAAGCCCTTGGCCCTCTGCTCCAACCTTACCTTTTTTTTGCCTTCTGGGCAGGCTCAGACTGGCAATCTGTGTGTTCCGGCAAATGCCAGAGGACTGCCATAAGATGCTATAGAAAGTTACTATTTCGCTGGCTGCTGGGGAGCTGAGTGGGCCTCTCTGTACTTGGAATGCCAGGGCCTATTTTGACTCCCAGTCCAGCCCTGCTTCTGGCCATCGCACGACAAGGCTCCGCCCCTTTTGTGTCACAACACTGTGGCTCTGCCCCTTTTGTGCCACCCCCGCCACATCTGGTAAAATTTTCCTTAAAAGATGGCAACCCTAGCGGTGCTTGAGTTGCCGGGAGGCCCTGAAGGGGTACTAGCCCTGGTTAGGGTTGCCACCTTTTATAAAAAATGTTACCAGCTGCTGGGGGCGGAAGCCTCAAATGGGCGGGGTGTGACGTCAAAAGGGGTGGGTGTGACGTCAAAGGGGGCGGGCCACGCGACGGAGACCCGCGGACGCTAGAAGAGGCAAAAAAAAAAGGTAAGTTGCAGGGGATTGGGGGCAGGCCGAGGGCTCCCTTTGATCGTATTACAAATTTACCGGCAGCTACATTGCCGCTAAATTTGTAATACCGGCCCCGGCCTTGGCAGGTATTTTACTGGCTAGGCCGGTAAAATACCGGCCGGGTGGCAACCCTAGCCCTGGTCCAATCGCACCCCTGCTTCCTCCGGTAGTTCCGCCACTGACCTAGGGTTGCCACCTTCCCACATAACAATCAGTGGGCGTGTCCATGCCATCAGGGGGTAGGGCTATGACACAGCGATCGCCGTGTCAATCAAGGGAATCCTGCCCGGTTTTCCTTATTTGGAAAACCCCTGGGTAGGGTTGCCACCTGGCCGGTAAAAATGATGGTTGATCCCAATGTTATTAATAGGGAAAAAAGATAATTATATAGGATGGCCTGTATTTTTTTCCAGAAAAGGTGGCAAAAAAAAAAATCCCGCCCTTTTTCGTTTTTATCAATAACATTGACATCAGCCAGGATTTTTATCAGACCAATCAGGCGACAACCCTAGTCAGGTCAATGTTCTCCTCATATAACAGCCCAGTGATACAAGAAGCCATTGCTTTAAACTGCTGGATATTTCTTTATTGATTAGGGCTGGTCTGACAATTCCCCAGACACTGCTGCACTGGACATAAAGGACGCGTCCGCTCCTCTTAATAAAATAGACTCATCCATCCCTAAACCGCATCCCGTCTATCATTCATCTGGGGGTTGATAGAAGGCGGGAGAATTCAAAAAGATTCCCCAGTCGAAAACATTATGACCAAAGCCATTGTCAAAGGCGCCAATAAATAAAGCTCCTCCCACTGCGTCACCTGTTGCTACGAGGGCTAGCGATGTGGGTGGAGACGTGGTGGAAGGACGGGAACCCTGCGGCAGCCAGACACCGCCCACTCAACACGGCCGGACTTCCCCCGTGACGTCGATAGCAATTCCCTGCGTCAGGACAGCGCGCAGGCGCAAAGAGCTCCGCTCGAGCCAAGCCAGCTTGACATTGGCCAATAGACTGAGGCGCTGGGCGGGATTTCCGGTGGGCGCAGGAAGTTAGATAGTGGCTTGTCTCCACCCCCTTCTCCCGGGATAGAGTGCTCCCTATTTCTTGTGGGTGTCCCTCCGCCTGACTTCTTCTACTCCCGGGCACCCGCGGCAGCGGCTCCTGTTACCCCCTAACCCCTATCCCTGTTTGCGGGGCCTGCGTTGGCGTTTCCTTATTTCAACCTCCCGTCCTCGTCAAGTGGAATATCGCCTCTTGCCCCTCCTCTCCCGCCCTCCCCATCCGACACCCGCCGGCAGTCCGCATCTTGGCCGGAGGAGACCAGGGGAAGTGACACGAGAGAGGAGGCCGGGGACTCGAGAGGCACACGCACAGGTGAGAGCGCTGGAAACACAGGTTGTGGCCTGCTCAGCCCCGGAAGGCTGCTGCTTGTTCACTTCAGGATGTCCTCTCCCTTCAGCAGTTGTAATACATCTCCCAGCATCCCCTCTCAGCTGCAGGTTAGCTGGGGTGTAGCTGGACATTGCCCTTTGTGCCTTCTGGGATATGTAGTTTAGAGGCTTGTTTAATGTCTGTCAGACTGGACCTTTATCCATTCATATAACTACCCTTTCTCCTCCCCCACCCTTATAATTGCCTTTACTGATTCTGCACCTTGTATCTCTTGTGTGAAGTTTGTCCCACTCTCTGCAATAAGCTGAGCTACTGCTTCTGTCTGATTATGTCACAAACTGGGAAACGAGCTTCAATGTTGATAAATGCAGGTTATGTACAAAAATAATATAAATGCAAGTTATACACTAAATGTCAGTGTGTTGGGAGTTTCCTTAAATGAGAAGGATCTTGGGGTCTTTGTAGATAACACGTTGTCTAATTCTGGGCAGTGTCATTCTGTGGCTACTAAAGCAAATAAAGTTCTGTCTTGTATAAAAAAGGGCATTAACTCAAGGGATGAAAACATAATTCTGCCTCTTTATAGGTCCCTGGTGAGGCCTCATCTGGAGTATGCAGTGCAGTGTTGGACTCCAGTCCTTAAGAGGGATATAAATGAGCTGGAGAGAGTGCAGAGACTAAGTGCAACTAAATTGGTTAGAGGGAGGGAAGACTTAAATTATGAGGGGAGACTGTCAAGGTTGGGGATGTTTTCTCTGGAAAAAAGGTGCTTGTGAGGGGACATGATTACACTTTACAAGTACATTAGAGGACATTATAGACAAATAGCAGGGGACCTTTTTACCCATAAAGTGGATCACCGTACCAGAGGCCTCCCCTTTAGACTAGAAGAAAAGAACTTTCATTTGAAGCAACGTAGGGGGTTCTTCACAGTCAGGACAGTGAGGTTGTGGAATGCACTGCCGGGTGATGTTGTGATGCTGATTCAGTTAATCACTATAAGAATGACTTGGATGATTTTTTGGACAGACATAATATCAAAGGCTATTGTGATACTAAGCTCTATAGTTAGTATAGATATGGGTATATAGAATTTATGTGAAAGACGGGAGGGGTGTGTGTATGAATGCTGGGATTTCATTTGGAGGTGTGAACTTAATGGACTTTGTCTTTTTTCAACCTGATTTAACGAAGTAACTAACTATGTCACAGTAGTGATGTCACACACAGCAGTCTGTGGAACCAATAGGCAGCCAGTGGGCCCTGACTATACCTAGTGAGACATGGCCTCCAGTTGGGCATCTCTGCTTATTGATATGTCCAAGGGGTTAAAAAAACTAGGTGTATAGTGAAGAATTGGATTGTGGGGAAAAGGTGGGTTTTTGCACAAATAGGTGTGGGTCACACTCAAGATTGTATCCTGATGAAGGGAGCTTAAACCCCCGCCAGAAACGTTGATCTTGTTAGTGATATAATAATAAAAAGAGGGGCCGCGTCTCAGACTGCAGATAATAGTGTGTGTGTGTGCGGATCAGTTAATTCCCTACAGCTCTGCTTTATGTCATGTGCCCTGGGTAAAGCTGCATTTGTACATTAGAATGAATGCAAAAAATGTAAAGTTTGGTGATACCTTCTATTGGCTAACTGAATAAGTAACATTTGCAAGCTTTCGGGCACACAGGCCCACACTTTATACCATTAGATTACTGAAAAAGTGTTTATGGGCAATATATTAGAAAGTTACAGATAGACAGAGATAACTTGTAGATATAATAAAAGTCATTAGGGTGGGCTGTAAATAGTCCAGGAATCTGGATTCCTTACCTCCCAACATTGCCAATGGTTGAACGTATGAAGAAAAAGAAGCTGGACCCAAGCTGCAGCAGTTCTGGTAACCGCAGGTTACCAGCAAGAACCTGCGGGTTGTGGGTAGAGGTTCCGGGTGCGGGTATAGATGCGGGTCGGCGGTTTTGCGGTTCGGGCCGCGGGTCTTCTCAACAGTGTTTTTTTTTTACTTATTTTTTCCGATCACGTATACTTCCGATTATGTCACTTCCGGGTTACAATGACCGCACTTCCTGATTCTTGATGGTCAGCGGGTCCAGGTTGCGGATAAGGTACTTGCAGGTCGGGTAGGGGGTCCCAAGCGGGTAAGAATGCGGATTCCAAAAAAAGGACCCATGCAGGACTCTAACCCAGGCAAGGATAACAGTTATCCTGCTTGGGTCCAGCTTCCTTTTATTCATATGATTATTTTAGGAAAAACAAAGTCTCTGCCATGTGTCTCTGCATGCTCTTTTAGAGCTCACTCAAATAACTGATTCCAGTACAAACAAAATTTAACAAAAAACTGCCTTTTGCTCAAATTCTGCACGTAGAGAGACGTGATGGCTGGTGATTTTAATAGTCAGTTCTAATACATCTTCAAGGTAAAAGGAGCTCCCCTATAAAATATATTGGGTGTCAGATAGACATTGACAGTTAGATCCAACTCCTGAATGAAGAGAAACCGATGCTGAGAAAGGACTAGTCAAGATGGACTTGATTATATAGAAAGTTTCTTATTTCTGTTTGCTGAAGATAATATAACCTTTTCATTTTCGAGATAGTTCCCCTTTAAAAAAAGTTCCCCCAAACTTTTAACTCTTTACACTTAAATATAATTTGTTTGTTTTCTTAATGTAATGTCTACAATGTTCCTCATGATGATAAATCAATTAATTCTTTCTGTGCATGGCGCTGTTTGGGTTTTGCAGAACTATAACTCCCGAAGTCATCCAAAAGTTAGGCTATGTTTTAGAATGCTGTTCATTGCAGTTCTACAGCAACAGATGACGTCCTGGGCTTGTCTAATGTTTCGAAGAACATCATTTTTGTCATCCAAGTATAAAGGGTTATTCTTAATTTGCTTAATTCTGCAGTAGGGCTCTCCAGGCTGCTCACTGGCACTTTAAAAAACTGACGTTCAGGATGAGCTTAGCAGGTTACTAGTAGGGATGCACCGAATCCAGGATTCGGTTCGGGTTTCGGCCAGGATTCGGCATTTTTCAGCAGGATTCGGATTCGGCCGAATCCTTCTGCCTGGCCGAACCGAATCCTAATTTGCATATGCAAATTAGGGGCGGGAGGGAAATTGCGTAACTTTTTGTCAGAAAACAAGGAAGTAAAAAATGTTTTCCCCTTCCCACCCCTAATTTGCATATGCAAATTAGGGTTCGGTATTCGGCCGAATCTTTCGTGAAGGTTTCGGGGGTTCGGCCGAATCCAAAAAACTAGTTATGTCTGTGCCCTGATTGGTTCCTTTGAGTATATGCTCCTCCATCTTCAATGTACAATTCTCCAGTATGTTGTGTTAAATGGATGGGTGTAAAGTTCTCCCTTAGCTTTATTTGTATGGGCTGAAGTTTCAATTTTCTGTTCCCTTATTCTGAATGGCCCAGTGCCGACTAAAGAGCCTGGCATAGAGCCCCACACATGCACGTTTGTTAAGTATTTAATTGCTGCATCGAGTCAGCACTTCAACCTGTCTGGTGGATAATATTTAACTCTTTGTGATCCTCTCCTAGGATCAGGAGTTGGATTGCTCACGTGTAGATCTGTTCTATGGCCTCCCCCTGCTACTCGACAAGGGATCTCATAATGTTGCTACAGTGCAGTCACCCCTAACCTATTTCTCTTTAAACGGCTAATAAGATTTAGCAATGTGCTTCCCTCGCCCCTGCCCATCCTCCCATTATCGGGAGCACTCCTCTGCTTCTGCAGAACCTGCACTGCGTATGCTGCAGCTACAAACTTCTCCAACTTCTGCTACCTTTTTTTTTTTTTTTTTTTTTTTTTTTATTCCCCCTCGTTCCCAAGGGGCTGGCAGGTCCCATGGCTTTTTTTTTTTTTTGTTTTTACAAATAAATGAAAATTCAGCTTGATCACGTTTATCTTATCCTTTGCCCATTAAATAAAAGACTTAAAAGAGAATAATTACTTCTGCGTTCAATGTTGTAATTTACTTTTAACATAATCTTCTTATTGCTCTTTTTTTTTTTTTTTTTTTTTTTTTTTTTTTTTTTTTTAATCTTTCCTGCACTTGTATTTACATACGTTCAGATATAGATTAAAGGACAAGGCGACCGCCAGAATGAGTCATTAGGTGTGTGTAAGGTTACAATAAAAAAGTGCATTTACCAGTCTTCCAACTATGCATGATTCTCCCTGAAGTACTACATCAATATGACTTTTTCTGCTTTAACTTTTAGGGTAGAACTATACGAACGACTTCCAAGCGGATCTGACGCCCTGCGCTAAAACGCAGGCGTCAAATCGGATGCAACGAAAAATAAGGTAGCATACAAATGTCGATGTTGTTGCAGCGTTCATACGTCAAGACACGACTGTCGGATGCAGATACTGCGGCTGCATCTGACAGTCGTGTCAGAGAAACGCTGCGACAACATCCGACATTGCTATTGCTCACCTCATTTCCGTTGCATCCGATTTGACGCCCGCGTTTTGGCGCAGCGCGTCTGATCCACCGAAATTGCTTGGAAGTCATCTGTGTAGTTCTAACCTTAGTATGATGTAAACAGTGATATTTGGAGACCGTTTGGAATTGGTTTTAATTTTTTTTTATTTCTTGTGGGTTTTTGAGTTATTTTGTTTTTTATTCTGCAGCTCTTGAGTGATTTGGTTGCTAGGATCCAAATTAATAGCACCCATGCATTGATTTGAATAAGAGACTAAAATATAATTAGGGGAGGGTCTGAGTAGCAATGTAAATAATAAAAAGTTGCAATAGCAATGAATATGTAGCCTTGCGTTATCGATGGGGTCCTTAACCCCCATTTGAAAGCTGGAAAGAACCAGAAGAAGGCAACAAACTAACAAAATATAAAAATATAAATAATGGTGCAATTGTAAAATTGCTTAGAATTAGCCATCCTGTAACTTATTAAAAGTTAAAGGGGCTGTTCACCTTTGAGTTAACATTTGGTATGATGCAGAGAGTCATATTCTGAGAATTTACTATTGTTTTTCATGTTTTATTATTTGTTGCTTTTGAGTTATTTATCTTTTTATTCGGCAGCTCTCCAGTTTGCAATTTCAGCATTGGTTTGAATAAGAGATTGGAATTTGAATAGGAAAGGCCTCAATAGAAAGATGAGCAATAAAAAGTAGCAATAACCATAAATTTGTAACCTTGCAGAGCATTTGTTTTTAGATGGTGCCAGTGACCCCCCTTTTGAAAGCTGGAAAGAATCAGAAGCAAAAGGCAAATAATTTAAAAAAAACTAAAATGAAGACCAATTGAAAAGTTGCTTAGACATGGCCATTCTATAACATACTAAAACTTAACTGGAATGTGAACCACCCCTTTAATTAAAGGTGAACCACCCCAAAGTAAATGGTATTGTGCTCAGTTTTTAAAGTATTTTTTATCTTAAATTCTAAATAAAAAAAACATTGTTAAAAAGCTTGGAAAAATGGCATTCCTCCAGACATCAAAAACTCCAAACCACCCACCCATTTACTTTTATTTATTGCAGCCACATTAAAATATGGCTGCTTGTTATGGTGGCCATGTCGTTAGTAACCTGACAACTGTTACCGTGGGCCAAACAGAGCGATAGGGGCCATTCATAAGCACCACTGCTCTTCTGTTGTTCCTGCCGACTGCACGAATGCTTTTGTCAGTAATGTTTGGAAATGCAGCCGTTGGGGCTTGCCATATGAGTAAACTGGGAGCCATTTTATCCACTGAGCTGCTAATTGTGTCGGCAACAAAATGCTTGTCCCTAAGGTGGCGGTTTTCTGACTTTATTTTAAGTAGGGATGCACCAAATCCAGGATTCAGCCTTTTTCAGCAGGATTCCGATTCGGCCGAATCCAAGTGCCTGGTCAAACCGAATCCAAAAAAAATCATGTGACTTCACCATACAAACAAGGAAGTAAAAAAAGTTTGTTTTTTCCCCTCTTTCCTCCTTGTTTTCCTAATTTACATATGCAAATAAAGGTTCATATTCGGTTTAGGATTTGGCCAGATCTTTCACGAAGAATTTGCCCGAATACTAAAATAGTGGATTTGGTGCATCTCTACTTTTTTTTTCACTCAAAAGTTTTTTATTTTATTTCCAGTTCACATAATAAAGAAAAACAGACTTTCACGGTGCATCTCTACTTTTAAGCCTTTCAACATTAGGTCAGGGCCCCACTTGAACATGAAGGTTTAAGCCTAGTAATATATCGCCTTAACTGAGCTTTATGCTGGACTTTCAGGAGTATATAAGCAAACAAATAGTTATTATCCCCAAATCTCACTGTAACTGGTCTAGAGGCTGAGCCTCCACAGACACTGCACTAGCCATGACTCAAGGTGGACCAACCAGAAAATTTGGGAAGGACTAAATCGGACCTGTTGGGGGCAGTAGCTATGTCTTTTTTTTTTTTTTTCAGAGAGAGCTCATCACTTGTGCCATTGCCCTTGGCGTAGTGTTCTTAGCTGGTTTGACCGATTTTCCTCCCCTTTCCATGCTAACAAACTAAACACCTTCACTAAAGGCAACCCGAGGGCACAGTGTAATTCAGCACCTAGTGTCTTGGAATAGATATAGATTAAGAGCAACCTGATTTTTTTTTAGATTTCATTTTGAAATCTGACATGGGGCTACACATATTGTTAGTTTCCCAGCTGCCCCCAGTCATGTGACTTGTGCTCTGATAAACTTCAGTCACTCTTTACTGCTGTACTGCAAGTTGGAGTGTTATCACCCCCTCCCCAGCAGTTTAGCAACAGAACAATGGGAAGGTAACCAAATAACAGCTCCCCCATAGACGCAAAGATTTTTCTTGCCCGACCATTCCTTCGAAATTATCGTGAAGTTAGTAGGATTCGGATGATCGTACATCTTACGTTTTTTCGTCAGGAAATTGATCGGCCAGGTTAAAAAATCTTTATTGGTCCCAGTGCAATCTATCTATGTTTGCAGGGCCAAGCAGGCAGCTCCCCTTTGTTTTCCTGGCAAATTGGTCTTTTAAGTTGATAGCAATTCGTACGATCGTTCCGAGATAATCGTGGTCTCACAATGACGATCGGATCTTTTAAAAATCTCAATCTATGGCCAGCTTTACACAAGATAACAGCTGCCTGGTAGATCTAAGAACATCACTCAATAGTAAAAGTAAAAAAATGTATTTATTGGTGGCATGGCCAGTTTTGGGCTGTCCAAATCAACTATTCAGCCACAAAGAACTTTTTTTAGGCACATTTATCAGAGGTTCAATATCAAATTCATGTGCATTTTTTAAACTCCTTCAAATTAGAATATACTCGATATTCAATAAAAAAATTGAATATCTAAAACTTGGACTAATTTTACTGACTCTAAAACTCGAATCGAAGTTAACTAAACTCGATTCAAGTTTTTTCTCAGAAAAAAACTCAAAATGTCAGGAAGGCTACTAACATATCCAAATTGTCCCCTGGACCTCTCCCATTGACTTATACGTGATTTCGGCCGGTTTTAGGTGATGAAGAGTCGAAATCCAGTTCTTAAAGGGCCAGGATATGCTAAATCTCGAAATTCAAATGAAAACTGGAATCTGGTTTGGAAGCTTCACAATCAAATTTGAGAGTTTTAACCATAAAATTTTTTTTCAATTTAACCCTTAATAGTCCATTACAATGCAGTTTCACCCTCTATTGTGGGCTTTTCTGGTGCCTTGACCAACCTCAACAAAATCCCTTTGAGGACTGCATGAAGCCATGAGCCTCCCGTTGAGCAGCCCCGCTATATTCCATTGCTTCAGCTTGTGTCTTAGCTAGAATGCTTGGTTCCTCCTAGAGAATGATTGTTCGATTTCTTAAGAAAATTGCTTAGTAAACTGACTAGACCTGGCTCTTGCAGTTGCACGAAGACCGCCAAGAACTAAGCTCTTCTCCATAGCTGGTGGGACACAAGGCATGCAGGTGCAAAGAACGATGAAACAGTTACCCTTTAAAATCAGTTTCTATCCCCAAATTCAACACATAAAAGGGGATTTATGAGTCAGATTAAAAAGAGGCATTTCCGGCCACCTTCTGCTTCCTGACAAAGGCACCATTGTAAAAGAAAAAAAAAGGGGTTTATGGAGAAGTGGAAGCATAATACATTTTTTTTCTTCTGTGTGTAATCATCTGGTGTTAATCTTGTGAACAGATCTGTTGATCCTTTGTAAACCTGTCTCCCTTACACATTCTTTACTTTCAAAGTAAAGGAAATCTGCTTTTGGTATTAAAGGGGTTCACGCTGCACATAAATAAAAGTGTCAGGTGGGTGGTTTTATATCTAAGGTCCTTGGCTTTCTGTTATATGCGGAGTGTTCCCTATTCATTATTGGAATAATACAGCCAGTATATAAGTAGATTGACTGTATTTTTCTATAAATGCTCAGTAAAATGTATGTAGTAACTATTAATGTATGAACGAGATTGCTCAAATAGAGAGGAAACCATAGTGATCTGACTTGCACAGACCCCTCCTCCTCCTGTTCCATGTTAGTGTCAGAGACACATGGTCAGATTCAGGGAGATTAGTCGCTGGCGACAAATCTCCTCTTCTTCACGGTGGCTAATCTCCCCAAACTGCCTTCCACCAGCTAGAATTAAAATCGGCGGCGGGATGGCCGAAGTCGCCCAGAGTTGCATATGCAAATTAGGGGTTGGAAGGGGAAAACATTTTTAACTTCTTGGTTTTGTGACAAAAAGTCATGAGATTTCCCTCCCCGCCCCAGGATTTGTATTCAGCCGAATCCTGCTGAAAAAGGGTAGGTGATTCCGTGCATCCCTAATAGTGAATAAAGTTCCCCCCTTTTGTAAAATTTATAGTGAATAAAGTATATATAATATATAATATAATATAAGGATATTATAAGTTACCGAGGAGTTTCATGATCATATAAAAACACGAAGCCGAAGGCCGAGTGTTTTTATACAGGTCATGGAACTCCGAGGTAACTTCTAATATCCTCATATTTTGCAACTGGGGGTTCTTCATTATAATATACAAGTTTCAGTGAGTCATGTGACAGAAATTACACCAGAACTCACCGTTTATAAAGATATAATTTACAAGATATTCATGGCTTTTGTATATTATATAGTGAATAAAGTACCCCCTCTTGTAAAATATAAGGATATAATAAGTTACCGAGGCGTTTCATGACCATATAAAAGCACGAGGATGAAGGCCGAGTGTTTTTATACAGGTCATGGAACTCCGAGGTAACACAAGTTTCAGTGAGTCATGTGACAGAAATGACATCAGAACTCACCGTTTATAACTGATGACATCAGAACTCGCCGTTTATAAGGATATCATTTACAAGATATTCATGGCTTTTGTGTATTATAAGGATATAATGTACAGGATACTCATGGCTCTTGTGTATTATAAAGAAATCAATAGGCTGTGCTCATGTCGTACCTTCATAATGAAAGTTGATTTGTTGTGCTTTATGCTAAGTAATTGGTTTTTCATTCCTTGTAATTTTTGACCAAAGATATTAAATATTCAGGTTGACTGTGAGTCTATTGGCCACAATTGTAACTGGCTATGCTGGAGACTTCTCTAGCGATGATGATTTATACAGGAGACTTTTTATTTCTGATACCTCACTGGATAGGTCAGTCTCCATGGCTGGTCCATACTTTGTGTTAATTTTTTTGGATAAACTCTTAGGTGAAACGTACTACAGTTATCCGGAAACTCGTTATCCAGAAAGCTCTAAATTACAGAAAGACCATCTCCCATAGATTCCGTTTTACCCAAAAATCCAAATTCTCTGTAATAATAAAGTAGTTTGTGCTTGCACAATGAAGATATAATTAATCATTATTGGAGGCAAAACCAGCCTATTGGATTTATTTAATGTTTACATGATTTTCTAAGGAGAAGCAAACCCTAAATGTAAAAATCCCTACCCCCCCCCCCACCCTACATAGACTCCTTCCCCAGCCTAGCTGCTACCCTGGGCAAATGCTCCTAACTCTTTACTTACCCTTTGGTGCAGATTCTGTCCAGCGGAGTTCACTGGCGCCATCTTCTTCTCTTCGGGAAGGAAGTTGCATATCAGCGCATGCGCAGTTGGAGCAATTTTCTGACTCGCAATAACTGTGCATGCGCTGAAACTCACAGAAATTGCCAAAGCGCCGGGAGAAGACCTGAAGATGGCTCCCGTGAACTCCACTCGACAGAATTTGCCCCCATAACAGGCAGTTTTGTCATTCACAGTTTCACTAAACAGTACATGGTATGAACAATACTCAAATCTAAATAAATCAAATATTTTATAGCGTCTTCTCCATCATATATGTGGGTTCATAAAAGCTGTGTAAGAGATTTTTGCATTTATTCAAAATAATGCAGTTGCTTTAACGGGGCAGTTCACCTTTAAGTTTACTTTAATTATATCGTATAATGTCCTATTCCTAGCAACTTTGCAATTGGTCTTCATTATTTATTTTTTATAGGGTTCTTTTTTGTTGTTGTCTTTTTCTTCTACGTCTTTCCAGCTTTCAAATGGGTGTCCCTGACCATGGCAGCCAAACAAAAAAAAAATTGCTTTTTGAAGCTACTATTTTATTGTTACTTCTTATTCCATATCTTTTATATTCAGTTGCTCTCCTATTTATATTCTAGTTAATAAGACCCTAGCAACCAGATAGCTGCTGAACTTCCAACTGGAGAGTTGCTCAACCAAAATCTAAGTAACTGAAAAAACATCTAAACTCAATAATTTAAAACCAGTTGCAAATTGTCTCAGAATCTCAATGTCTGTCATTCTACAAATTAAATTTAAAGGTGAACAACTCCTTTAAAGGATAAGTAAACCTTTACAATAAGTGAATGTAAAACTGCTGAGGGGGCTAAGCACTTTTATATATTACATTCATTATTTATTTTGTTTTTATTCCAAGATATTAAGGGATACATGTACTGTTAATATAAATGCATTTTGTTACAACAGCGCCACCTGCTGGTAATCTTCCCACCATTCTGACCACCAAGTAGTCAAGGAAGTTTTTAGGAGAAAGAAAGATACTGCTCTGATGTTCTTCTGCTTAGGAAAGATGTGAGAGAGGTTTTTACATTTTTTTCCGAAGCAGAAATACTTTAGTATTTGGATATATATATATATTTAATAAGTAGCAACAACGCTGCTAATTACAACAATGCTTGCTGTATGACTTTTCTTCTTGCTGGACTTGAAAATCTGGCCACATGGCTTGTGTTGGGTGTGGTTTAATGTTATACCAGGGTTTCATAAAGGCCACAGTGTGTGTATCCCCTGCACTCTTTACAGCCATTGCACTGTCTACAGTTGCTTCTATGTAAATTATATCTAGTACAGGTATTATACATGTTACACCCCAGCAACTTGTGACGGCAGTGGGTCAGTCCCACAATCTGGGAGACACTGAATTAATAGCTCATTATTCTTGTACATGTATGGGATCTGTTATCCAGAAAGCTCTGAGGTCTCCTGTAGACTCCATTTTATCCAAATAATCCAAATCTTTTCTCTGTAGTAATAAAACAGTAGCTTGTACTTGATCCAAACTGAGTTATAATTAATCCTAATTGGAGGCAGAATAGTCCTATTGGGTTTGTTTAATGTTTACATGGTTTTTTTAGTAGTCTTAAAGGAGAGGCAAAGGTTAAAACTAAGCTTTATCAGAAAGGTATATATAAATGCACCAGTAAACCCTCAAAGTAATGCTGCTCTGAGTCCAAAGAAACACTGCATACCTTTCCTTCTATTTTGTAAACATGGGCTTTTGTATCCGACTTCCTGTTTTCAGCGTAAACCTCCAGGGCTTGGACTTGAGCATGCTCAGTTTGCTCCTCTCTCCCTCACTGCTCTAATCTGAGCCCAGAGCTATGAGTGAGCAGGGAGAGTGATGTCACACCAAGCTTTAATATGTCAGCTATTGGCAATAAACTGCTTCGGTAGCTTTTTTTTTTTTTAAATTTTTAAGTAGACTTAAAGTATGAAGATCCAAATTACATAAAGATCCCTTATCCTGAAAACCCAGGTCCCCAGCATTCTGAATTAACAGGTCCCCTACTTGTATTGGTAATGATCCATGTAATGTTGACTTATTCAACTAAAGATTCTTTTTGTGCTAAAGTTAAATCCATACCACGCAGCACTCTAATCTATTTATGTCTTGCTTTGCAGAGTGTTCAGTAATTGTGCAGTTGTTGTGCAACGCAGTCAAACTTGTGGACTTCATATTGTTTCGGGGGATTTTAGGAGAAACTGACAAAAGCTGCAAAGACAGGTACATATGTTTGTTCTTATTTCTGTGTCATTAAATGTGTAATTCACCTTTAAATTAGCTTTTGATATGATACCTGCTTTTCTGTTCTGAACACGTCCAGTTTAGAATTTCAGCATCTATCTGGTTGCTAGGGTCTGATTTATCCTAACAACCAGGCAGTGGTTTGAATGAGGGAGCGAGAGAAGGACATAAGTAATAAAAAGTAGAGAATCTTAGCCTCGCAGAGCCATAATTTTTGTGGTTGCTGGAGTTACCTCCACTGGAAAGCTGGGAGGAAGGCAAATTATTAAACTATGAAGAAACGCAGACCAATTAAAGTTAGTAGGCCATTTCATAACATTCTAATAGTTAACTTAAAGGTGAGGTGATCATTGATTTTATGATTTACGGCCCATCAACTGTCTACCTGATTTACAGCATCGTAGATACTGTGCTTCATATTTGCTGTTTATTCTGTGCCGCTCTCTGGGTGTTGTCTGCGTGAACTGTATTTGGCTTCTACTTTAAAAAATTACAATTATGCGCATCAACTACACGCTCGTGCATTTGGCAAGTGTGTCTTTTGCGATGATAAACACAGATGGGATCAGTACCTTGTACTTAATCCAACTAAGATGTAATTAATCCTTATTGAAAGTAAAAACAGACTATTGGGTTTATTAATGTTTACATAATTTTCTAGTAGACGTAAATTGCTTTCTATTATCTATGTGTCACAGTTTTTCTAATATTGAAGTGTCAAGTGTAATTTTTCACCTTCTAAAGCAGTTCTGGGAAGGAGGGTCGCCGACCCTGTAAATTGATACATAGTTGATCTATTTCTTAATTTCATTAAAGGCAGCTGTTACAATGGATAGAATAGTTGCTAATACTCCAGAAATGTAGCAACCTAATTGTATCAACCAAATGTTGCAAAATTGTATTAGTTTAGAGTCTGCACCTGAATTACTGAACTGTAACACCAGAGACAGGAATATACAACTTTAAAGGGGTTGTTCAAGTTTGAGATAACTTTTAGTATGATATAGAGTCATATTCTGTGACAATTTGCAATTTTTCATTTTTTATTATTTGTGGTTTTTGAGTTATTTAGCTTTATATTCAGCAGCTCTTCAATTTGCATTTTAAGCTATCTGGAAACTAGGGTCCAAATTCCCCTAGCAACCATGCATTGATTTGACTGAAGAGACTGGAATATGAATAGGAGAGGCCTGAATAAAAAGCTTGGTAATAAAAAGTAGCAATAACTATACATTTGTAGCCTTTCAGAGCATTTGGTTTTTTTTCTAGAAGGGGACAGTGACACCCATTTGAAAGCTGGAAAGAGTCAGAAGAAAAAGACAAAACAACTATAAAAAATAAATAAAAAAAAAACAATTGAAAAGTGGCTTAGAATTGGCTGTTCTATAACATAATAAAAGTTACCTTAAAGGTGAACACCCCTTTAAACTTATACTTTGGAAAAACCGTAAAAAATAAATAATGGAAAGTAATTGAAAAAAGGCTTTATTTTTGGGGAGCAATCTGATAACAACTGAAAAAAGTGTTTGGAAAGTTATGAACCCCTTTAAGGTATAAAGATCCCAATTACAGAAAGATCCGTTATCCGAAAACCCCCAGGTCCTGAGCATTCTGGATAACAGGTTCCATACCTGTACTTTGAGCAGGACTCAGATGCACTTATTCAAGTGTTTGCTATCCTTTTTTTTTTTTCTTCTAGTATTTGACCCCACAGAGATGAATATTGGGATTTATGGGAACACGTTGCAACAAGTATTGCATATTCTATTCTCTCGTGAAAATTGCCAGCCATGCATTTTTCCATGCAATAGCAGAGCAGCTATAACAGCTTTTATTTGATTTCTTATAAATGCAATACAATAAAAGCATGTAAAATGCGTGACTACGTCATCTTTTAATTGGCAAGCCCATTATAAGGCATATAAAATGCATTTTTATAGGCACACGAGATGTCGTTCAAGTGAAGCGTTCACTCAAGAAGCTGAAACCGTTTCCATGAACTACATCAAATATTCTGACTGCAAATAAAAACTGGCCCATTATCTTCCTATTTAGCTCTTCCGTATTTGCAAAAACAGCGCCCTGGCTTGGGTGTTTTATTCTGTGGTGAGAGAGGGATATCTTCACTAGTCGTCCATTTAAAGGGGAACTATCGAGAAAGTGAAAATTTAATATAAGATTCAGCATACTGAAATAAGAAACTTTCTAAATACAATCAATTAAAAATTCTGTACCATTTCTGAAATAATCAAGTTCATGTTCACTATTCCTCTCTCAGCATCTGTTTCTCCTCATTCTGTCTTCATTCAGGAGTTGGGTGTCAGATGAATGATCCAATATATCTTATAGGGAGGCTCCTTTTTCCTAGAAGATGTTTTAGAGCTCACTCTATTAAAATCACCAGAAATCCTGTCTCTCTACATGCAGAATTTGTGCAAAAGGCAGTTATTTTGTTTGTACTGGAATCCGTTATTTGCATGAGCTCTAATACATCTGCTAGGAAAACGAGCCCCCCTATAAGATATATTGGATCATTCATCTGACACCCAACTGCTGCATGAAGACAGAATGAAGAGAAACAGATGCTGAGAGCGGAATAATGAGGATAAACTTGATTATTTCAGAAACAATTCAGAATTTTTAATTGATTGTATTTAGTTTCAGCTTATATAAAATTTTCATTTTCTAAATATTTCCCCTTTAATATTGCATTCTACTATGGCTCATGATTTGTAGATTAACAAGTGCCCAGGTGCCGTATGTGTTTATTAGTATGCGCGTGCATAATTGTTTATCCCTATGGATATTTATCACTCCTTTGGGACTACTAGTAACCGTGGGAATGGATCTTAAAAAGGACTGAAGATTTACAGGGCCATATACTCTTCCATATACACATTCTCAGAGTGCCCTTCTGAGCACTTCTGCAATTTCATCTACAAGTATGGGATCCGTTATCCAGAAAGCTCCGAATTATGGAAAGGTCATCTCCCATACACTCCATTTTAACCAAATAATCCAAAGTTTAAAAAATGATTTCCTTTTTCTCTGTAATAATAAAACAGTAGCTTGTACTTGATCCCAACTAAGATATAATCAATCCTTATTGGAAGCAAAATCAACCTATTGGCTTTATTTAATGGTTACGTGATTTTCCAGTAGACTTAAAGAGATACTGACTAGTGATGGGCGAATTTGAAATTTCCATGCTTCAGTGCTGCAGCAAATTTTCAACGGCGCCAATTGCGATGCCGACGACAATTACCTTATGACAATGACTTTAATGCAATTGGATAAAATAGGCATGCGGCAAATTTCCGTCGTCGTTTCGACTCTAGCAACCGAATTGCAAACTGGAGAGCTGCTGAATAAAAAGCTAAATAATTCAAAAAACCACAGATAATAAAAAATGAAAACCGATTGCAAATTGTCTCAGAATATCCCTCTCTACATCGTACTAAAACTAAACTCCCAGGTGAACAACCTCTTTAAGAAAAACGCAGCAACAACAATATATGTATATCTTTTCAATATTTTTTCTGCGTGTAACACACTCTATGCCATGAGCTCTGCACTGTAACAAAATCTGATGTTTTACAGAAAGATGTTTTTTTTTTATAAGAATAATTGTATGTGTTTATAGTGTTTTTTTTTTCTATCCCAGTGTTGCTAACCAGACATGTCTGCTTGTTTAGCTTTCTAGGGGTGACTCGTTCTCTCTGAGGAGCCAAGAAGCAGACGGCTCATGACTTCTGATCAGGATACTAAAGTTGTGGCTGAACCGCAGGTGCAGCAAGTCCAAGAAGCCAAAGACAGTTCTCATCTCGTAAGTACCGAGTTCTGCTGTCAATGTGTTTATCTGGTAACTCAAAGCAACCAATCAGATGTTTGTTTTCAAATACATGCTTCTTTTTTGTTACTACAACAGTAGCAAACATTGCACCTTAAAGGAACTGTAACATCAAAAAATTTAATTGTTTTAAAGTAATACAAATATAATGCAGTGTTGCCCTGCGCTGGTGAAACTGCTGTGTTTGCTTCAGAAACACTACTATAGTTTATATAAATAAGCTGATGTGTAGCAATGGGGCAGCCATTCAAAGAGAAAAGGCTCAGCTTGCACAGCATATAAGCTCTGTAGAACATAAGGGTCAGGGGATACGCTCAGATTCGGGGAGATTTGTCGTCCCTGCGACAAATCACCTCTTCTTTGGGGTGACTAATCTCCCCGAACTGCCTCCAGCCGGCTAGAATGTAATTTGCCGGTGGGAAGCAGTTGGGGGATGGCACTCGGAGAGTCTCGTTTTCCTAAGTTGCCTCAAGAGGAAACTTCGGAAAACGAAGCGCACCGAGTGCCACCTCACCAGCGATTTAAATTCTAGCCAGCGGGAGGCAGTTTGGGGAGATTAGTTGCCCCAAAGAAGAGATTTGTTGCCAGGTGACAAATCCCCCCCCCCCCGAATCTGAGCGTGTGCCCTGACCCTAATGGTGTTATCTGTTATCCACTATTTATAGCCTTTTTTCAATTTCCGCCATTGCTACACAGCAGCTTGTTTATATGAACTATAGTAGTGTTTCTGAAGCAAACACAGCAGTTTTACCAGTGCAGGACAACCGTATGTGATATTTTCATTATTTTAAAACACTTTCATTTTTTGGTGTTACTGGTTCTTTGAAGCTGAGGGCACACAGAGCTCCACTGCTTTCAGTCTGCAATTTTTTTGTTTGTTTTGGAGGCTGAAAGAAGCAGATGAGCTCCCTTACATACATCTGTAAGGATGGTGGCACACACGGAAACTTAGTCGCCTGCAAGAAATCTTTGCTACTGCGACGACTAAAATGCCTTCCCACCAGCAAGAATGAAAGAATCACCAGTGGGATGGAATAAGTGTTGCTTCCAGGTGCAAGCACAGGGAACAGGCTGACTGCTATGGAGCTAATGTTCATAGGCCTATGAGTAAGTGCCCCAGCAGGCACCAAACACATTAGGCCTTTGGTTTTCATGTACTAATAAATGTTTTAGTACTTTTTTTTTTTTTTTGAATACTCGCTTTGTTTGGTTTGTACTGCATGCTCCTTTATATTGGGGGAATGGAAGTTATTTTACTTTATTTTTGATTTACTATAGCGATTAGATTATTATATACTTGGGTAGTGCCTATAATTGAGTTGGCATTTTTTAGTCAGGCACCAGCTGTTTAAATTTCAAAGCTGAATGGTATGGGGGGGAAATAAGGAACAATGTGTGACTAAATTACATACCAAGCGCTTGATTTACCAACATTTGAGTTCATATTTTTTCAACATTTTCTGCGTAAAAATTAAAATCTGAGTTATGTTTTTAAAAACTTGAATGTTGGGCAAAAGAACTTGAATGTAAAACATTGGCATCTTAAAGCTTGCAACTTCATGTAGAAGCCGGCAGGAGTTGTCCTAGACGAAACTCAATCGATAAAGAAAAAATCCACGGCACACAGGCTGCTGCAAGCAAGGAACCCCTTGCACATTTAATGCGGAAGTGAGGTGGCCGAACCTCTACCGCTGAGCACCAGACTTCGCATCTTACACTGGGTGTGCGAGAGCCAGCTTTTGTTTCACACTAGCCATATTTGAGGTTTTCGAGTTTTCTTGCTCTTGTAAACTCACAAATACAAGGTATTAAAGAGTTTTTTCCACGATTATATTCAATTGAGTTTTTGTTTTGGTTTTTTATAAAAATTCAGATGTTTTTAATAATAGTAAGCAAAACATTCAAGGTTTTTTTTTTTTGTTTTGGTAGGAAAAACCTCACAAATTAGATTTTCAATAAGTCCATAAATTGTCAAATCAAACGGCAGAACAGTTTAGATACAGTAGCTCGTCCTATATCCACGTGTACATTATTTCTCAGGTCCTGCCAGGCTTCTAGATGAGCCGTATGAGTCTGGCTGCAGGCTAGCTTTAAGCTGATGTAAGCTGCGGGATCCACAACACACTTCTCTCCTTTTTAAGACAGTTTATTTACACACAGGGGTGACTATTTCAGGATATAAAACAAATCATAAAAATAAATCCTGCCCACTGGGCTCTACCTTCACACATGAAGAGTTCCCTTACTAAACTGGGCCCCTTGTGGACTACCAGTAAGCCAACACATAAGTAGGGGTCACGCCTGTACTCCCATTTCTTTTGGGGGATTGCTCAGCCTCTGTCACTTGCTGTCGCCTCTCTCCGCACCTTGCAGTGGCAAATGGCACCCCAGCCCCTCTGGGAGTTCCTCACACAGACAGTCTCCTACCTGCTCTGAGAGAGATTCCAAACAGCCTCACTAGAACTAAATACCTTTCCACAGGACAGCCTTCCATGAGCTGGACTACTGGATTGGCCTTTAAAAAAAAAAGCCTTTAAACAAAGAACATATTCTCTGTCTATTAACACTCATTCTGGTGCCTACCTCTCCCATTATGGAGATCTTAAATGGAAAACACACCTTTTCCTACATCTTTTTATTTGTTCTACCGCACTGGTTCTACCCATACTGAAAAATTCACGTTGCACTAGTTATGTTACATGTAGTGCTGGGTACATGATCCTGTCCAATATCTCTGTGCCATGGATATCAGTCGGCCTGTTGATCAAACTGCTTAAAAAGTTCATTAGTTGTTTCCCAGTGCTTTCTGCATTACAGGTCCACTATACTGTTGTCAGCCAGAGGGTTAGAGGCCAGTGTATGTTAGCCTTTAGATGCTAGCAGCCCACTAGCCAGATGCTAGCAGCCCACTAGCCAGATGCTAGCAGCCCACTAGCATGCTTTATGATCTGGGGCAACTCTATGCATGTGATTGGTTGTGTTTGGTGGTATCATCTTTTCCCCTCCTTTTCCCACTGTAATCATCATCATCATTTATTTATATAGGGCTGTCAAGATACGCAGTGCTTTGTAATCACTGATATGCAGTGCTAGCGTAATGCTTGTTAAAGGGGTGCTTCACCATTAATATAACTTTTAGTATGTTCTAGAACGGCCAATTCTAAACAACTTTTCAGTTGGTCTTCATCATTTATTTTTTGTGTTTTACATTATTTGCCATCATCTTCTGACTCTTTCCAGCTTTCAAATCAAAGTTCTCGGTAAGGCTACGAATGTATTTTTATTGCTACTTTTTATTACTCGCCTTTCAATTCATGGCCTCTTGGATCCTTATTGCAGTCTCTTATTCAAATCAATGCATGGTTGCTAGGGCAATGTGGACCCTAGCAACCAGATTGCCGAAACTTCAAACAGAGAGCTGCCGAATAGAAAGTTAAATAACTCAAAAAAAAAAAAGCCCCTCAAATAATAAATGAAAACCAATATCAAGTTGTCTCAGAATATCACTCTCTACATCATACTAAAAGTTAATTTAAAGGTGAACAAGCCCTTCTTTGACCAGATGGTTTGCATTACTTGTTCACTGTCGCCAGCTGCTCGTCCACGTTTCATTGATTCGTTGCCAGAAGCAGTAAAGTGACAGTTTGTCAAACCCTCCCAGTCCATACGCTGAGGCTGCCTTGCTGACAGATGAGGCCTAACATATAGATCTGCTAACAGGCTATTTATGGTGAAAACGTATCCTGCTTGTTCTTACTCCATAGATGTGTGGCCTCATGTATGAACATATGAATTGCACCTGTCTCTGCATTCCCTTGCTCGCTGCTCATGTAACCTGAGCCTGTGATCCGTAAGGAGGAATAGAGGCTTATTATATTTATTCTGTGAGGTTTTACATGCGTATGTTTCAGCTCATTGACATATGATAAGTGACAGTTAACCCCGTCACTCTGTGTACTAATTGCACTCTGGAATAAACCATTGTATGTTTCATTGGATATGTGACGGTAGATGACGGTATAAATACTGCACGTGTTCTTAGTCACATGTTTTATGCAGAAGGAATTTTATACACTCTGATCCAATGAGTTTACTTTCTGATCTCGACACGGACAATGAAGTGAATTTCCTACTCTGAGTAGAGGCTGATGTGAATATGGAGGATAGTCTTCCCCATGTCTCAGCCTGTGATGTGAATATGGAGGATAGTCTTCCCCATGTCTCAGCCTGTGATGTGAATATGGAGGATAGTCTTCCCCATGTCTCAGCCTGTGATGTGAATATGGAGGATAGCCTTCCCCATGTCTCAGCCTGTGATGTGAATATGGAGCATAGGCTTCCCTGTGTCTCAGCCTGTCATTTAGGATAAAGATATATTAAAGCGTTGTGATCCTCTGGCTAGGTTGAAAACACTTGATTTAGTCTATTTTTCACCTTAAATCAGTGCCTGATCCTCCTGCGTGTTCCAACCACAGCACGTTCTATGCCATTGCTAATATTGTCCTTGTGTATTTGTCATCACCGTGTTTCAGGATTACTTACAGGCACCAAGATTGTTTAATCTCCTTGGCAAAACTGTGTATCGCAACAACAAACTGTTACACAATGGGCATAAGTAAAACCCTGCTTTTGTCACGTTTGATGGCAGAATTAAAGGGGTGGTTCACTTAAGTTAACTTTTAGTAGGTTATAGAATGACTAATTCTAAGCAACTTTTCAATTGACCTTCATTGTTTATTTTTTATATTTTAATTCTTTGCCTTCTTCTGACTCTTTCCAGCTTTCTGACCCCATTTAAAAAAAAACAAATGCTTTGTAGGCCTACAAATGTATTGTTATTGCTATTCTGTCCCTCTCCTATACATATTCCAGTCTCTTATTCAAATCCGTGCATGGTTGCTAGAGTAATTTGGACCCTACCAACCAGATTGCTGAGACTGCAAACTAGAAAACTGCTGCTGAATAAAAAGCTAAGTAACTCAAAAACCACAAATAAAAAAAAATGAAAACCAATTGAATATTGTTGCAGAATATTCTCTACATTATAATAAAAGCTACTATAAAAAAAATTTAAGGAAAAAAGGTTTTGTTCTATGTATGTACAGGTAAGTGATCCCTTATCCAGAAACCCATTATCCATAAAGCTCTGAATTACAGAAAGGGCATCTACCATAGACTCCCATTTTATCCAAATAATCCAATTTTTAAAAACGATTTTATTTCTCTGTAATAATAAAACAGTAGCTTGTACTTGATCCCAACTAAGATATCATTAATCCTTATTGGAGGCAAAACCAGCCTATTGGTTTTATTTAATGTTTACATGATTTTCTAGTAGACTTAAGGGATAAAGATCCAAATTACAGAAAGATCCGTTATCCGGAAAATCTCAGGTCTTGAGCATTTTGGATAACCGGTCCCATACATGTCCTTTTGTTTATGATAAAGGAAGTCTAAAACTGCTGTAAAGTGCTAATGTGAATGTCCGTTCAACATCTTCCATCAGACTCCAGCCCTAGTGTAACACAGGGATATTTATTTGTGGCAGGTGATTAACTGCATCATAGTCTTTAATTCTACATCATATGAGGATAGTTTAATTGGTTATTTCCTTACTTTATTTCATGGGAACATTTCCTAGTTCACTTTTCAAGCAGTTAAATTAATTAACTTGATTTGCAGTCAGGTTTAAAGAAACTGCCTGGGCCTGAATCTTTGTAAAAGTCAATAATGCCGAAGCCTAATAGCATATCTGGGGGTTAAAGGAAAAGCATCAATGGAACATAGATGAACAAATAAAGACTTATTGCTTCAGAAGTGACATCAGAGCAGCATGATTTAGAAAGTGGCTCCTATAGATAAAAAGAGAGAGCAATGCATGTGAGCTCTGTGCTGCTTATAATGTCTCCCCTCTCATTGTCAGATGCTTGGGAATCAATTGCCTTATGAAGATAAATAGTGTTCCAACTAGGCATTTTCCACAATGTGCTTAAAGGAGAAGGAAAGCTACAGAGGTGTTTTATTGCCAATAGATTAGCTGCAATAGCACAAGCTAGAATGCTATATTTATTCTGTAGAATGTTTTACCATACCTGAGTAAAAAGCTCTAGAAACTCTCTGTTTGTTGAGGATAGGAGCTACAGTATTAACATGGTGTGACATCACTTCCTGCCTGAGTCTCTCCCTGCTCTGGGATCAGATTACAGCAGAGAAGGGGGGGGGGGAGAAAGAGGAGCAAACTGAGCATGCTCTTGCCCAGGGCAATGAGGTTTAAGCTGAAGGCAGGAAGTCTGATACAGAAGCCCATGTGTACACAATAGAAGGAAAGAAATGCAGTGTTTCTTTTGACAGGGGACTCAGAGCAGCACTTCTTTGGGGTTTTACTGATATATTTAGATGGACCTTTCTGATAAGGCTTACTTAGTTTTAACCTTTCCTTCTCCTTTAAAGGGGTTGAATTTACTTCTAGTACAATGTAGAGCGTTCTTTTCTGAGACCATTGATTTTCATTTTTTTTTTTTTATGGTTTTTGTTATTTAGCTTTTTATTCAGCAGCTTTGCAGTTTCAGCAATTTGTTTACTAGGGTCCAAATTCCCCTAGCAACCATGCACTGATTGGAATAAAAGACAGGAATATGAATAGGAGAGGCCTGACTAGAAAGATGAGTAATAAAAAGCAGCAATAACAATACAGACCTCTGGTTACATACACCCAACTTAAATACAACTCACACTTACAGACGGGGGCTGTTATACTAACATATGATGGTTTTCTTGGCCTTTATTAGCATTTAGCTTTAATAAACCATCTGCCCCAATCCCCTCTGACATGTGTTGCCTACTGCAGAGCACAGAAAGGTAAAAATAAATACTATATAATAATAAGACAAACGTCTGTCTTGTAAATCTATTTCAACTTACTTACATATTCAACTTAAGAACAAACCTACAGACCCTTCATAACCCGGGGACTGCCTGTATATTTGTAGCCTTACAGAGCATTTGTTTTTTTAGGTGGGGTCCGTGACCTCCATTTGAAAGCCTGAAAGAGTCAGAAGAAAAAGGCAAATAATTAAATCTCTATATAAAATAAATAATGAAGACCAATTGAAAAGTTGCTTTGACTTGACCATTCTATAGCATACAAAAAGTTGGCTGAAAGGTGAACCACCCTTTTAAAAGCTCTCTTGAAATATCAGTGACTCATGTTTGAATATCTTGAATGTTACCCCCTGCAAGATTTTGGGGCGCAATGTATGATACAACTTTTGTTCCTTAGTCCCCACAGGTGGCTTGTGTACATGAACGTTGTTTTTGGGTGAGCCATAAACCTTGATGGGACCTTCCCTTATCGATCGAGAGATCAAGGATGGTTTTAATTGTATTCTCCCCTTAGTCTTTGGTGAATTCCCAGTTTGTGTACTTCTATGTTAAAGGAAAACTATACCCCCAAAATTAATACTTAAGAAACAGATATCGTTTAAATCAAATTAAGTTAAAGAAGCTTATTGAACTGGAATATATATAACCGCAAATATTGCCATTTTACATGTTTTCCCTTGAGCCACCATTTTGTGTCTGTGTGCTCGTCAGAGATCACCTGACCAGGTTTACTGCAGCTCTAACTGTAACAGGAAGAAGTGTGGAAGCAAAAGACAGAACTCTGTCTGTTAATTGGCTCATGTGACCTAACATGTATGGTTTGTTTGTGTGCACCGTGAATCCTAGGATCCCAGGGGGCTTTAAAATGGCAATTTTCTGTTTGATTACCCAATGTCATATACTACTAAAAAAGTATATTATGAAAATGGTTTATTTACATGAAGCAGGGTTTTACACATGAGCTGTTTTATGAAATCTCTTTTTATAGAGACCTACATTGTTCGGGGGTATAGTTTTCTTCTAATGAATTGTAATGACTGAGCCATCATTGCATAATTTTTGCACACTTATTCGACTGCCCCCACATCCAATAGCCGTGTCTCTGAAGGGATTGTGTTGCATTGAAAACCTGTCTGGACTCTGCAACTTTTAAAGCAGACAGCTGCTCATTTTCGTATCTTGGCATAGCCCTTGAACGCAGAGCTTCCACTATGCTTTGGATTGTAACTTGACTGACAGGACCATGTGGCCGGTTTGTCTGCAAAGTGGCTATTTTTGTCAGCCTGGCAGTGGCCTTTTTTTTTTTTTTTTTTTAATAAGCGATATTGCAATCTGTCGTAGTCTGGTTAAAGCATCGGCAAGACCCGACAGAAGAGCATGCTTGTAGAATGGGCTGTTGTTTTAGTAAAGAGTTGTGTCCACGCAAAACCATTGAAAAGACTGGATTGTTCAGTACAGCATCAAGTGATGACTTGGGACAAAGCCCTCCTTCAGAAAATGAGGATTTTCACGCAGAAGAAAAATCATCAGGCTTTTTGAAAACTGCCGTTTCCATCCCAGGAGATGTGCCTTTCTCCAACTTAAATTCAGACCTTGGAAGTCATGGGTGTAAGGGCTCAAGATATACATGTTACAACAGCATGGATGAGAGTCAGCCTTCACAGAGAGCAAGCCGATACAGGTCAGACAACTTTTTATACCCTTTAAACTGTGCTCCTCATGTATTGGCAAAGTATGACAGTTTGAAAGAGGCAGAAACCAGAGAAGGATTAAGCTGTGAAATGCACTCACAACTTGATTCAGAGGCTTTAAAGGGCCAACACTCACAGGGGCAGGAGACCTGTAATGGCGTAACCTCTAATTCTGCTGCTGCAAAAGTTTCACCGGCGGGTTATGACCAGGGTGCTCCTTTTCACGTGTTGCTGAGTCTAGAGCAGAGCCAGCAGGAAGCTCCCTCCATAAAAGCACAAGCCTTGGATGTAAGCCAGACCACATGGAAGGGTTCATTAGCAGAACAAGCGAGTGAAGAAAATGATGCCACCAACATCTGTCAGGTCAGAGCTGTAATAGACCTCTGTAAAACAAAAAAACACATGGCTGAAAGCCTGCACTTAGCCAGCTCTGCGGATGAAAGTGAAAATACAAATATTAGGACCAACACGTTTTATAGCATTTGTGTGGTTGATGCTGATGATCTGAAACTTGATGAAGTGCCTCCCCCTGAGGGTTCAGATGGTGTCGTAGAAAGCACCTACAGCCCAGCACACGGTGTAGCCCAGCAATCAAATAAACCTCTGGAGCCAGATTTTGTGCCTCACACAGTCAGATCGGATTTAAACCATGTTGGCTATGTGCATACGTTTTCCAGTGGCACAGTTCTTTCTGTGAATTTGCCAGATTTGCTCACATTTGATACCGGAAAACCAGAATGCGTTAGCGATGATTCTACAGAACTCCCTGTAGATACACGAGCAAATGAGCGTGAGCTAGACTCGGACCAAGGTGGATCACATACAGTTTCTTTTTACGATGACGCAAGTGATGAGAAATGCTCCAAAGAGCAGAATTGCATTGATCCTTTCCCCAAAGAGATAAACAAGCTCTCACAACATGAGTCGCCCCATTTACTATATTCTTTAAATGAATCTGTGCAATGTAGGGGGGGAGAAGATTCAGAAGGTGGTTGTACAAAGTACGACATTCAGCCGGACATTAACACTATTCATGATACACTTTATTGTACAGATTCAGGAACAGATGAGTTGGCCAATGATTCGACACATGTACTATATAATTTAAATGAATCTGTGCAATGTAGGGGGGAAGAAGATCCATTAGGTGATTGTACAAAGTATGACATTCAGCCGGACATTAACACTATTCACAATACACTTTATTGTACAGATTCAGGAACAGATGAGTCTGCCAATGATTCAACACTATATTCCTTAGGTAGGATTGAAGAAGAATCCAAAGATGGTTGTACAAAGTACGACATTCAGCCGGCCATTGTTCACAATACACCTTATTGTACGGATTTTTGTAATGTTATGCGAATCGAAAACTCTGAATTTATCTCGCGCCAAGAGGTGCTCTTCAGCAATGACCATCTTCCAGCATGCACTGATGATTTTATGAGCAACTCTATTGATAACTTCTTATTGATATCTAAATCGATTGCTCAGTCCCCAATGGGAGATGGTCTAACTGAAGCATGTTCCCTAGAAAAAGTGGAATGCTTCAATACAGACCTGGATAGAAATCTGGAAGATCCTGTTCAGCTACACTTCACAGAGGAGCAGTTATTGTGTAGTGCTGTGTCTGTGGATGAAAGCAGTGTTGTATCCAATTTCCATTCAGATTTTTCAAAAGAAACTGTGCAGTGTAGGGGGGAAGAAGTTTCCGAAGATGGTTGTATAAAGTACGATGTTCAGCCGGCCCTTAACACTATTCACGATACACTTTATTGCACGGGTATTTGTAATGCTATGCAAGGCGAAAGCTCGGAATCGATCACGTGCCAAGAGGTGCTCTTCAGCAATGACCATCTTCCAGCATGCAGTGATGATCTTATGAGCAACTCTATTGATAACTTCTTATTGGACTCTAAATTGATTGCACAGTCCCCAATGGGAGATGGTCTAACTGAAGCATGTTCGCTAAAAAAAGTGGAATGCTTAAATATAGACCTGGATAGAAATCAGGAAGATCCGGTTCAGCCACAATTTACCGAGGAGCAGTTATTGTGTAGTGCTGTGGATGAAAGCAGTGTTGTATCCAATTGTCATTCAGATTTTTCAAATGAATCTACGCAGTGTAGGGAGGAAGAAGATTCCGAAGATGGTTGCACAAAGTACGATGTTCAGCCGGCCATTAACACTATTTATGATACACTTTTTTGTACAGATTCAGGAACAGATGAGTCGGCCAGTGATTTGACCCATTTACCATATTCTTTAAATGAATCTGTGCAATTTAGGGGGGAAGAATATTCTGAAGATGGTTGTACAAAGTACGACATTCAGCCGGCCCTTAACACTATTCACAATACACTTTATTGCAAGGATTTTTGTAATGCTATGCAAGGCGAAAGCTCGGAATCGATCACGCACCAAGAGGTGTTCTTCAGCAATGACCATATTCCAGCATGCACTGAAGATTTTATTAGCAACTCTGTTGATAACTTCTTATTGGAGTCTAAATTGATTGCCCAGTCCCCAATGGGAGATGGTCTAACTGAAGTATGTTCGCTGGAAAGAGAAGTGAAATGCTTAAATACAGATCTGGATAGAAATCTGGAAGATCCTGTTGAGCTACACTTTACCGAGGATCAGTTCTTGTGTAGTGCTGCGTCTGTGGATGAAAGCAGTGTTGTATCCAATTGTCTTTCAGATTTAACTGAAGGTTTACAGAACAATATGTTCACATTAGAGCCTGACGTCAGGAATGTATGTAAAATGCTTGCTGTCCCTGAAGAGTCACACCCCATGCCCAGTAACCATGAAATTGTTGACGACAACACAGATCTAAGGAGCTTTCCAACTGAGGATCCAGAACACTATGCATATAATATGGGACCTTTAGGAGCCAATGGGCTACCAGAGGGTTTACCCTGCTTAGAAATCCAGGGCACTGTTTCTCCAGACAATATTAGTGAAGAGACTTTAATAAGCTGTGATGTTTCCCGCATGGGCCAACATCCAAATGCCGTGCTGTTGGCTTGTGTTTCCAGTGATTTGGACATGAATCCAGTTATTAAAGAGGGTACTGCAAATCTGCCAGCTGAGATTTCATGTTCTGAATTTTTTGACAAGGAAGGGAATGTGCTCTGTGGGGTAAATTATTTTGACCTAAATTCACCTTTTAGAAGTTTTCCGGACAATGAGGAAGAGCCTACAATGAATTGTTTTTGTGATCAGATAGAAGAAGCTGGAGAAGATACATATGGGCCCAGTTGTGGTTTGGGTGCCTACTATACGGGAACTTCTTTGGAATATGAGTTCTTGGGTGAAAGCGAGTTAATTCAGCCCAGACCCCCAGTTTCAGATGAGCAGATAGATTGTAGCATCAAATATGAACTTGGACAGTTGGTAACAGAAATCACACAAGACCATGTGGATCACAATCCGAATGACTTTGAGGCAGAACACAATGCTAATCAGCTAGGTGAGGGTGATGGACTCTGTACCAACAGGGCAGATTATGACCAAAGCCAGGTCGACGAGTATGTGGCTATACCTTCTTATGAGATTCACAATATGGCCCAGGAAGCTCTCTGCACTCTAGAATGCTCAGAATCCAAAGAAGAGCCTGCACTACATCTAATGCAAGAGCTCCTGGATGAATCGCTGACAACAACACTACCTCTGGATGACAGTTGCCACTGCACTTTACCTGATGGCAGTTTTATTGTGAATTCTGACTATCCAATTGACTTCCTATGGCATCACGCCCTATTGGCAAACCTAAACGGAAACCATGGTGACCACTACAGCGACAAGAATCTCGAGACCGCATCGGATCTCTCTGCCTCAAAATATGCGTTTCATCTGTTGGTTCCAGAAAGTAACCGCATCTGGGAATGGCAAGAAATGTGTCCCAATTCTGTGAGTATCTCATAAAATAGTCCCTTATTTATTCTTTATTGGCCAGTACAATTGTCTGAAGATTCTTTAGATCTTCTTTGATGGTTCATTTACTTGCGCAGTCTTTTATTATAGTAACTGATCTACAGTTTTCTTAAAGGGGTGGTTCACCGTTACATTAACTTTTAGCATATTATAGAATGGCTTATTTTATTAAATTGATCTACATTTTTTCTGTTTTTGGATCAGAACCAGACTACTGAAATTGCAAACTGGAGAGCTGCTGAATTAAAAAGTTAAATAACTCAAAAGCCACAGATAATAAAAAATGAAAACCAATTGCAAATTGTCTCAGAATATCACTCTCTACATCATACTAAAAGTGAACTTAATATGAAGGTTGCAGATATTCCTGTTGTTTATTAGAAGGCTGTGCGTTGCTTGTAGGTTACGCAGGCGCATAATGCAATATGATATAAGGTTCTTGCTTTCCCAGCCTGAAAACATTCATATGTATGTAATCAGCTAGTGCTTTGGTTTTACTGTGATTCAAATGTATGATCCATCCCTTGCATAACAGGTGCAAAAGGGAACTCTAACAGGCTGGAGCAAGCGTTATAATAACAGGTGGTGGAGGTCACTTGCACTGCAGACTTACCAAAAGGGAATCAGAGAGTTACAGTTGACCAGAATCTTATTTGGGTCTATTGTGCGTGTAAAAAGTGACAAGTACAAAATCTGCTTATGGGACCTGTTATCCAGAATGCTTGGGCCAGAGGTTTTCCGGAAAAGGGACCTGTCTGTAATTTGGATCTTCATACCTTAAAGGGATACTGTCATGGGAAAAAAAATTTTTTTCAAAATGAATCAGTTAATAGTGCTGCTCCAGCAGAATTCTGCACTGAAATCCATTTCTCAAAAGAGCAACAGATTTTTTTTTATATTCAGTTTTGAAATCTGACATGGGGCTAGACATTTTGTCAATTTCCCAGCTGCCCCTGGTCATGTGACTTGTGCCTGCACTTTAGGAGAGAAATGCTTTCTGGCAGGCTGCTGTTTTTCCTTCTCAATGTAACTGAATGTGTCTCAGTGAGACATGGGTTTTTACTATTGAGTGTTGTTCTTAGATCTACCAGGGAGCTGTTATCTTGTGTTAGGGAGCTGTTATCTGGTTACCTTCCCATTGTTCTTTTGTTTGGCTGCAGGGGGAAAAAGGGAGGGGGTGATATCACTCCAACTTGCAGTACAGCAGTAAAGAGTGATTGAAGTTTATCAGAGCACAAGTCACATGACTTGGGGCAGCTGGGAAATTGACAAAAGCCCCATGTCAGATTTCAAAATTGAATATAAAAAAATCTGCTCTTTTGAGAAATGGATTTCAGTGCAGAATTCTGCTGAAGCAGCACTATTAATGGACTCATTTTGAAAAAAAAATTTTTCCCATGACAGTATACCTTTTAAAGGGAAAGTAACACTAAAAAGTGAAAGTGTTTTAAAGTAATTAAAATATAATGTATTGTTGCATTGCACTGGTACATCTGATGTGTTTGCTTCAGAAACACTACTATAGTTGACATAATGGTGGCGCTATGGTGTAGCTATGGGGGCAGCCATTCAAGGATCAGGTTACATAGCAGATAACAGATGCATTATGTAGAACCCATTGTATTCTACTATCTGCTAAAGAATACTGATTGAATGTGTATGGTGTATAGTTTTAGCGTGTTGTTGCATAAATTAATATATACACAATGAGCAGCACACTGATATTGTTCTAGACTTGACAGTGGTTTAAACCGATACATGTCTGTAATTTAGGGGTTTTCTGCACAGGCAATTCTTCATGCATTCCCAGGCAGTGGTTTTTCATTCTTTCCTACCCTAGTCCCATGCGCATTGCTCACTAGCTCATACAGATCAATCCTAAACAGGAGAAACTGATTAACTTCATCAATTACTAATTGTGTATGGAGTCACTGACCACCCTAGTCTGTCCCCAGGTCAAGCACCTCTCCCTTAATTCGATTTTTTTTTTTTTCCTTTATTGGTTGTTTCATCCATGTATTTCAGTATATGTATTTTTTTGTGACCCTGTCACTGCTAATTACACTGACCTTTATAAAGGTCTTAGAGACAGACCGAAATGTTGGCCGGTTCCATTTTAATGTACTGTATATACTCGAGTATAAGCCGACCCGAGTATAAGCCGAGGTACCTAATTTTACCTACGAAAACTGGGAAAACTTATTGACTCTAGTATAAGCCTAGACACAACTACAGCCCTGTCTCCCAGCAGCGCACATTCTGCCAAAGCGACCCCCCCCCCCCAGCGATCAACCGGGCCTTCTTTGCAAAGTTGATGGTGACAGAGAATTGCCAGATTACTGTGTGCATTGTCCCACTACCATGTGCAGAGGGTGCTGTTTGATATTGCCATCACTGTTATTCTTTCATATAACCAACAGAGGGCGCTGTGTGATATTGCAGTCACTGTTACTCTTTCATATAACCAACAGAGGGCATTGTGGGATATTACAGTCTCTCCCCAAGTGAACTGTTGGTATAAGAATGATTAAAAGTGACTGCAATCTCAGCTAATGCCCGCTGACCTGAGTATAAGCTGAGGTAGACTTTTTCAGCACATTTTGGATGCTGAAAAACTCGGCTTATACTCGAGTATATACGGTATCTAATAAATATTAAGTTTTATTTAAAAAAAAAAAAAATCCTGGTGTGCACCTGTCTTTTTGGAATATATATATATATATATATATATATATATATATATATATATATATATATATATATAAACCAAACTGCTGTACAAAAAACGCACAACCAGGTCTTTGCAAAGGTGTCCAAAAAAACCAAAATTTTATTTCGACGTTTCGGCTTCTCTACTGAAGCCTTTCTCAAGAGGTGTGCTTCAGTAGAGAAGCCGAAACGTCGAAATAAAATTTTGTTTTTTTTGGACACCTTTGCAAAGACCTGGTTGTGCGTTTTTTGTACAGCAGTTTGGTTTACATAATTTTTTTGAATTCTGCACCCAGGCAGTTGCTGTTATATAACGAGTGCTCCGGTTTTGTGTGTATATATATATATATATATATATATATATATATATATATATATATATATATATATATATATATATATATATATATATACATTTTTCAGTAGCAGTATGCACAAAATGTCTTAAAAAAAAAAAACACACACACCCCCCTGTATAATTATATCTAAGATTTATCAGTACTATTCCCTTTCCTTTTTTTTTTTTTTTTTTTTAATTTCAACAAATTTTGAACAAAAAGATTGCATAAAAATGTGAGGAACTAAAGACTTTTTTTTTAACACAATCACTTCATTTTTATGCAATCTTTTTGTTCAACCCACTGAATTAAAGCTGAAAGTCTGCAGTTCAACTGCATCTGAGTTGTGTCATTTAAAATTCATTGTGGTAATGTACAGAACCAAAATTAGAAAGAAAAAAAAGTTGTCTGTCCAAAGATTTATGGACCTAACTGTATAGTTAGTAACCAGCAGACCATAGACAGTTGCTATTTATTGGCCTGACGAGGGGCTGTTTGGGTCTGTGTGTACCTGAAATGCCAGTGGCTATTTTCATTCTCAGTCCAGACCTGATACCAAAGCAGATACAGTATATAGTAACCAGGCAGATATATACTTTGGCCAGTACGACTCAGCTCAGATGTAGAAATTAAAAAAAGAAAGGGAATAGTACTGATAAATCCATAAATCTTAGACTAATTATACAGGGGTTAATTAGTTGCTATAAGCACATACACACAATTATCATCAGCCAGGAATTGATCAAAGTGCAAAACAAATCAGTGCACGTTTAAGGCAGGTGCACATAAATACATTATGGTGATTTCTTTTTCTTTTTTTAATGTATTTTTTTGTTTGTTTTTTATTGTAGGAATCAACCAAGGTCTCAGAGTTAAACCCCAATGCTAAAGTATGGGGGAATCCCATGTTAAATGTGGAAGCTGGGGGTACTGCTGATGGAACGGTGGGTCCATCCTGGGAAGAGTTACCCGATGAACCCCCAGATTCTTCCAGAGAAGGTATGTGCATCTTCTATCCAATACACTCCAGTATGACTTTTGTGTACATTCTGAGATCAGCATTTAAATCAATGCTTTATATTTCCATACACCAAACTCAATTCTCCATTGTATGACAAACTAGAGCCGTAAATCAAAGCAAAATTGCTGTTCTATTTGCAGGAAGGAAACACCAACACTTATATTTACCCTGTAATGCTCAAGCACATGTAAACTTATGAAGAGACCTTTAAAGGGAATGTCAACCCCAAAAATATTTAATGCCTACTGAAAGAAAACATAATTCTATGCAACTTAGAGGCCTATTTATCAAAGGTCGAATTTCACATTCATTTAAAAAAAAAAAATAAAAAACACATTCGAATATACTTGGAATTTGATTCGGGGGTTATCTAATTAAAAAAAAAATCTAAAACGCGGACGAATATTACCGACCCGAAAACTCTTAATCAAATTAGACTAAATTCGAATCAAGTTTTTCTCCGAAAAACTGTGAATGTCAGGAAGGCTATTAACATCTTCAGATTGGTCACTGGACCTCTCCCATTGACTTATAAGTGAACTCGGCAGGTTTCAGGTGGCGATAAGTCAAATTCAAAATTTTAAGGGGCATGGTTTGATAAATCTCAAAATTCAAATTGATTTAGAATTATTCACAATTAGAATTTGAGAGTTTTGACCATAAAAAAACCCCAAAAATTCAAATTTTAAATTCAAGCCTTAATAAATCTGCCCCTTAGTGGATAAAGTTTATTGGAAAGTTGCTTAGAATTATGTTTTCTTTTATTTGGTAGATTTTTATTTTGGGGTTGACTTGCCCTTTAAAAGACAAATAAAGCCAAATAAAGCAAAATTCACTGGAGCATAAATGTAAGCACTGCCTAGTGAATTCAATAGCTGTTTTTTCGAATATAAATAAATAAATTCGAATATACTCGAAATCCGATTGGGGGGTTATTTAATTTTAAAAAAATCAAATATCTAAAACTCGAACTAATATTACCGGCCTGAAAACTCTAATCGATTTAGACTAAATTTGAATCAACTTTTTCTCCGAAACAAAACATGAACGTCAGGAAGGCTAGTAATATCTTCAAATTGGTCACTGGACCTCTCCCATTGACTTATACGTGAACTCGGCAGGTTTCATGTGGCGAATAGTCAAATTCAAAATTTTAAATGGGCATGGTTTGATAAATCTCAAAATTCAAATTTAAATTGATTTAGAATTATTCACAATTAGAATTTGAGCGTTTTGACTAGGGATGCACCGAATCCACTTTTTTGGATTCGGCCGAACCCCCGAATCCTTTGCAAAAGATTCGGCCGAATACCGAACTGAATCCGAACCCTAATTTGCATATGCAAATTAGGGATGGGGAAAACATTTTTTACTTCCTTGTTTTGTGACAAAAAGTCACGTGATTTCCCTCCCTGCCCCTAATTTACATATGCAAATTAGGATTCGGTTCGGACGGGCAGAAGGATTCTGCCGAATCCGAATCCTGCTGAAAAAGGCCGAATCCCGAACCGTATCCTGGATTCAGTGCATCCCTAGTTTTGACCATAAAAAAATGTACTTCGAGCCTTAATAAATCTGCCCCTTAATGTATAATGTATATTAGAAAGTTGCTTACAATTATGTTTTTTGGCAATTTTGACTTGCCCTTTAAAAGACAAAGCCAAATTCACTGGAGCATACATGTTAAGCACTGCCTAGTGAATTCAATAGCTGTTTTTTCACCCGCACAGGGGAAAAGAGGAGGGGTGTTTGCATGTGCATCCACTCCCCAGTGCGTTTTACCTTTTTTATCTTTAGAAATGCTCTTTTTCCACCCAAAAAAAAAATGAATGTACTCAGGATTACATGCTATTAATGAGATCCTCAGGCCTTGGTGAAGCCTCCTGCTAACATACGACTACATGAATATTTCAGGCCTGGAAGCCGATGATGAGAGTGAGAAGAAAAGTGAAAATGCAGTGTTAACAGTGTTACAAGAAGTACCCCCATCCGTTTCTGTATCAGACAGAACAGACATGAACACTATATCTCTGGGAAACTCCGAATATGAATCTATGCACGAAACCACCCATTCAGGTAATGACTTTCTATGTCATTTATGTGTTGGGCTTCCAGGAAGATATCCAGAGGGCACTTGCTTACCCAGCTATATACAGCCTTGCCTTCCTATTAGTGATGTGCGGTTTTAGAGCAGCTGTGAGTGGTCAGGCTGGTGACCATTCAACCTGCCCAAGACCCTCCTCTGGGGGCAGTTTGTTGGTTCGAATCCGCCAGACCCATGTGTCACTAATGCCTATACCCTAGTAATTCTCTACTTCTCTATAAAGAGCATGTAAATGAAAGAAAAAAATAGTTTACAGAAGAGGCCTTTTATTCTAAGGCACCTGTCATCTCCATCTGACACTGATCCTCAGTACAGGTATCGGACCTGTTATCCAGAATGCTCACGACCTGCAGCTTTCTGGATAACACATCATTCTGTAATTTGGATCTTCATACCTTAAGGGCAGAGACACACGCTCAGATTCGGGCAGATTAGTCGCCCATCGACAAATCTCCTCTTCTTCGGGCGACTAATCTCTCCGAACTGCCTCCCGCCTTCTAGAATGTAAATCGACGGCGGGATGGCAATCGGATTGCTTTGTTTTCCGAAGTCACCCGTAGTTGCCTTCGGGCGACTTTGGAAAGCGAAGCGTTCCGAGTGCCAACCCACCGGCAATTTACATTCTAGCAAGCGGGAGGCAGTTCGGGGAGACTAGTCGCCCCTGAAGAAGAGGCGATTTATCAACGGATGACTAAATCTCCTCAAATCTGAGCATGTGTCTCTGCCCTTACTAGAAAATCATGTAAACATGAAATAAACCCAATAGGCTGGTTTTGCCTCCAATAAGGATTAATTATATCTTCGTTTGGATCAATACAAGTGTGGGACCTTTTATCCAGTATGCCCGTGACCTGGTGTTTTCCAGATAATGGATCTTTCCATAATTTGGATCTCCATACCTTAAGTCTATTAGAAAATCATGTAAATATTAAATAAACCCAATAGGTTTTGCTTTCAATAAGGAGTAATTCTATTTTAGTTGGGATCAAGTACAAGCTACGGTTTTATTATTACAGAGAAAAAGGAAATCATTTTTAAAAATTTGGATTAAATGGAGTCTATAGGAGACAGCCTTTCCATAATTCGGAGCTTTCTGGATAACAGGTTTCTGGATAATGGATCCCATACCTGTACTACATTGGTAATGAATGTATTTTAAAAAGGGCAGATAACGTTACCAACCCTGCAGGCGGCAGCAGGAAATTACCTGCATTAAAGGGGTAGTTCACCTTTAAGTTAACTTCTAGTTTCTAATTTGGACCCTAGCAACCAGATTGCTTAAAATTGAAGAGCTGCTGAATTAAAAGCTAAACCTTAAATAATATAAAATGACAACCAACTGCAAATTATCTCAGGATATCACTCTCTACATAATACTAAAAGTATGAACAAGCCCTTTAAGTGAAAATAAAGACATTGTTTGCATGAGCATGTATAAGCCCTAGACTAAAGTGCAAGCTATGTATCACAGCACAGAACGAGTGTTTTGGACAAGCCAACTTGTGATCCAAATGCAACTTTCTGCTGGCTGCGTATAGAAAGATGATTGCGCACTGATCTGAATGACAGATTTTTGACTTCCGTACTCCATACATGGCTACCTGGCTGATCTGTTTGGGTGACAGTTGTGACAAACCCAAATGGACACTTTGATATATGGGCTGTTAGCCCAGGAACATTTAAGGATAAGGAAAGATTAAAACTAAGTAAGCTTTATCAGAAAGGTCTATATAAATACACCAGTAAACCCTCAAAGTAATTCTGCTCTGAGTCCTCTGTCAAAAGAAACACAGAATTTCTTTCCTTCTATTGTGTACTCATGGGCTTCTGTATCAGACTTCCTGTTTTCAGCTTAAACCTCCAGGGCTTGGGCTTGAGCATGCTCAATTTGCTCCTCTCCCCCTCCCCTGCTGTAATCTGAGCCCAGAGCTATGAGTGAGCAGGGAGAGATTCAGGCAGGAAGTGACGTCACACCAAGCTAATATGGCAGCAGCTAAACAGAGAGAGCTTCTAGAGCTCTTTACTCAAGTATGGAAAAGCATTTTAAAGAATAACAATGTTGTTCTAGCCTGCACTGTTGTAGCTTATCTATTTGCAATAAACTGCCTTCCTAGCTTTCCTTTCCTTTAAATGGAATTTCTTGAGAAAATAAAACATGTTTTAACCTTGTGGCTGTGCATTTCAATTCTTTCCTTTCCCTGCCTGTTTGCAATTATAGCTGTAAAATTATTAGTGGCAATCTCTGGTATTTTATAAAATTTGTTGGACTAATATGTGACAGGTGTTAAGTGATTTGGTTGCCGGTTTATTAGGATGCACTTTTATCGCTCGCTAACTTTTATCGGAAATCCTGCTCATGTGTTTTTCATTTCTTTCCCATTAAAGATTCAGGAGCAAATGATCTGCCCCAGCCAGAAGGTCAAGAAGACCTCCGCGATTTGCTTAAGAAAACACTGGAATTTTGCTTGTCTCGGTATGTGCCATTGTAATAATGATTGTAAGCTCACATTTCATTGTCTGTAAGGTGGGGAAGGATGAGCCCTTTAGCAGAGTTGGTTAGCGAGCATTATGGCTAGCTAAACGTTCATGCCTTAAAGGAGAACTAAACCCTAAACATGAATCAAATTAAAAAGTTTGGGAACCCCTCTCAGCCTGCATAATAATTTACTCCAGTTTCAACAAAAAAGAGAACAGTGATATGTCTTTCATTTTTCTTAACAAAGAATTTTAGTGAAGCAGTATTCAGTTGTATGAAATGAAATCAAATGTGAAAAACTGGCTGTGCAAAAATTTGGGTACCCTTGTAATTTTGCTAATTTGAATGCATGTAACTGCTCAATACTGATTACTGGCAACACCAAATTGGTTGGATTGGCTTGTTAAGCCTTGAACTTCAAAGACAGGTGTGTCCAATCATGAGAAAAGGAATTTAAGGTGGCCAATTGCAAGTTGTGCTTCTTTTTGACTCTCCTCTGAAGAGTGACAGCATGGGATCCTCAAAGCAACTCTCAAAAGATGTGAAAACAAAGATTGTTCAGTATCATGGTTTAGGGGAAGGCTACAAAAAGCTATCTCAGAGGTGTAAACTGTCAGTTTCAACTGTAAGGAATGTTATCAGGAAATGGAAGGCCACCGGCACAGTTGCTGTAAAACCCAGGTCTGGCAGGCCAAGAAAAATACAGGAGCGGCTAATGTGGAGGATTGTGAGTGGTTACAGACAATCCAAAGATCTCCTCCAAAGACCTGCGAGAACATCTTGCTGCAGGTGGTATTTTGGAGATCTTTGAAGACACAGATCTTTTTTTTTTTTTTTTTTTTTTAAAGATTTTCTTTATTGAGTTTTAACATTGATAGAATAGAAAAAGAGAAGAAGAAACTAGAAGACATTGAAGAGCATTCCCCTGGTACCAGTACATGAATATGACTGAGCTATACAATTTATTGTGTCTTTAGACCTTTTCATCCTGCCATGTCTGCTTGTGGGTCAGCCAGCCACCTGCCCCATACTTTCCCAAATTTGCTAGGGCATCCCTGGGCCTCATAAACCAGCTTTTGCCTGGGAAGGACGTCATCAATCAACTTTATCCAGAAACTTAATGTTGGAGGCTCAGGTGCTTTCCAGGTCAGTAAGATGGCTTTCCTGGCATAGTGTAGGAGCTGTTGTAGGCATAGTCTATCACCCTGGGATACTGATAAGTCCTCAAAATGACCTAACAAACAGAATGCAGGCGTTCACACTGCTGGCAGTCCAAGCGAACCATTTATATATCCAAGAATGGCGACCCAGTATCGCTGTAGTTTTTGACACTCCCAGAATACATGCAGGTAAGTACCACTGTCGACATTACATTTAAGACAAACATCAGGATAACCGATATACATTCGTGCCAGTCTGTGTGGAGTCAAGTACACTCTGTTTACAAATTTGACATGAATAAAACGATCTTTAATACATATATTTGTTTCTGGAATTTGTTTAAGTATATCCACCCAGACCTCCTTATCCAGCGAAGAGACATCTTGTGCCCATTTTTGACATATATTATTAATAGGGTCAAATTGGCCTTGCAACAAAATGGTGTAAAACCAGCTCAGGGGCTTTGAGAGCTCTTGTCTACGTAGATACCGCTCCAGAGTCTGTTCAGCTAATTGTGGGGTTCCCTCTGGGAATTGGGCATGGAAAGCATGTCGCATCTGCAAGAATCTAAACAGCATGTGATTGTTTAATTCAAATTCCATCTTAAGTTGGGCAAATTGTTTGAGCTCTCCTTGTCCTACAATATCCCCTAGGTGTTTAATTTGGGCATTAGCCCAAGAACTAGCATCTGGTAGAGCTTGGAAATGTTCCAAACTCTCATTTCCCCACAGCGGGGTCCATCGAGACCATGTATTCACTTTCTTGTGGGCCAGAACTACTGTTTTCTGGAATATTTGGACTACTGTTTTCATGGGAGGAGTGAGTGAATACACAGACGGTAGCCCCCTGTGTAGCTGGTTTGCTAGAGCTTCAAAGGAGGAGACCCCAGCCGCCTCTGCCACTGTGGCTGGATTGTTAGGGTCCGGATTAAGCCACCACCGGGCATAAACCAGTTGGCTTGCGTAAAAGTACTGTAGAAGATTAGGAAGGGCTAAGACCACCTTTGTTAACTGGTGCTTGGAGCATCTGCATGCTTATTCTTGGCCTTTCACCTGCCCAGATGAAATCTCTAATGTAACCGTCCACCATTTTAAACCACGTTTTAGTGAGAAGCACTGGGGCATTGTGGAAGATGTATAAAAATTTAGGATGAAATTTCATTTTAAGTACACTTATACGGCCTGGGAGAGACAGAGGGAGGTTCGACCAGTGTTGGAATTTGGTTCTTAAGGACCTGACTATTGGATCCACATTCAGCTCCGGGTATTTTTTGGGGTCCCTGTGGATTACTATACCTAGATATGTAAATGTGGAGACCCACTGAAGTTGTGAGCCATGCTGCGGGTCCCTAATGACCCCCGGGTCCACTGGGAATATCACAGATTTTGACCAATTGACCCTGAGTCCTGAAAACCCCCCGAATACTGTTACCTCCCGGAGGAGTTCTGAGAGTGAATCTTTGGCATTGGCTAAGTATACCAGCATGTCGTCCGCATACAGAGAAATTTTTTCTTCCAGCCTCTGTAGTTTAAGACCCTCTATGTTGGAGTTGTTTCGAATTCTGATGGCTAGAGGCTCTATAGCTAGGGCAAAAAGCAACGGCGACAACGGGCACCCCTGCCTTGTCCCTCTAGCTAGTGGAAAAATTGGAGACAGCTCCGCATTCACCAGAATTCTGGCTTTAGGGGAGTCGTACATTGCTTTAACCCATTGAGAGTATTTCTGCCCTAACCCATATCTCCTCAGAAGGGTCCACAGGTAGGACCACTCAACAGTGTCGAAGGCTTTTTCTGTGTCCAAAGACACCACCACCCTTTCGCCAGTAACACTGTGTGTGGCCCATAAGTTTGTGTAAAGGCGTCGCAGATTAATGTCTGTAGCCCTGTTAGGCATAAACCCTGTTTGATCCGGATGTATTAAATTCCCAATAACCTTTTTAAGCCTATTAGCTAGGACCTTGGCCAGCACCTTAATGTCAGCGTTTAAAAGTGAGATGGGCCTATATGATGCAAATTTATCCGGGGGTTTGCCATTCTTAGGTATGAGAGTAATCGTTGCTAGCTTCATGCTTTCAGGTAGTTGCGCCCCTTGTGAAATGTCATTAAAGAGGGAACATAACTTAGGTGTAATCAGGTCCTTGTGCGCCTTATACCATTCTATGGGTATGCCATCCAGGCCAGGGGATTTACCATTTGGGAACATATCTATTGCCGCAGCTATCTCATCTGTGGTAATTTCCCGGTTAAGGGATTCCGAGTCCTCTAGGGACAGTCTCGGAATGGTGGTGTCATTTAAATACTGGGTCAGAGCTTCTTGTGTAGACTGAGACTTAGAGCTGTATAAATCGGAATAAAATTTAACAAACTCTGAGAGGATGTGATCTTGCATACGTATTTCTTGGCCCCCTTCTGTGGTAAGCATAGGGATCGAAGTTATTTGCGTAGGGTCTTTAGTAAGGAGGGCCAGGAGTTTACCACTTTTATCTCCCTTTTCATACCAGGAGGCAGTATTTCGGAGTTCCCTCTGTGAATATTTATTAACGTGGGCCAGATTGACTTCTCTTTGCGCTCCTGAGAGAGCTATGCCCAGAGCCTCTGTAGGAGTCTCTCCATATGCTAATTCAGCTTCACTTAGCCTCTCTCTGAGGGTGACTAGCTCAGCATCCTGCCTAATTCTAGCCTCCTTAATTAGAGAGATGTATAACCCTCTTGAATACGCTTTACCTGCATCCCATACTACGTGGTCTAGGGCCGTTCCCTGGTTTATCTGCCAATACTCAGTATACCGTGCCTTAAACTCTTCACTGACCCTTTTATGATGTATCCACTTTGGGGGCAAACGCCACTGTTGTGTCCTGCTCTGACCACCCAGCTGTACCTCTAGTTTAAGGGGAGCATGATCTGAACAGATTCTTGGGATGAAGGCTATGGAGCTGACTTTAGGTAAAAGCTGAGGAGTAGCGACAGCCAAGTCTAGACGAGAGAGGGCCGAGGTAGATGTTGTGTAGCATGAGTATTGCCTAGTTGTTGGATGAGACCACCTCCAGACATCTATGAGATTAGTTGCTCGGAGCCAGTCACCCAAGGTCCCAGACTCCCCTTTGAGTGGCCTAAGTCTGTCCACGGCTGGATCGGGAACTGCATTAAAATCTCCCATCCAAAGAGTGGGGTATTCACCCATGTCGGCCACTTTTTGCAATATTATTTGAAGGAGAGAGAGTTCACCGGGTGGAGGGGAGTAAATATTTACCAATATCATAGTTTGACCAGTAATAGTAACCTTGAGAATCAAATACCTCCCATATCTGTCTGATACCACAGTGTCAATAGTTGGTCTAAGGGATTTCCTAATTAGTGTGGCTACCCCTCGTGAGTAAGTAGAGTACTCTGCATGAATCGTGTGACCGAGCCAAGGCCTTTTCAGGGCTCGGACCTTCTGCCCTGTTAGGTGCGTCTCCTGAAGCAATATAACATCTGCGCCTTGTTTTTTGAGGTAGTCCAAAACTAGCGACCTTTTAACTTTATCATTTAACCCCCTGACATTCCAGGATACAAACTTAATTCTAAGTCCTGCCATGCTACGTTGTTTGTGGTCTATAGACATGCACACAGACTGGCAATTGATACTCATATCCAGTTGTTGGGGAGCTCATCAAGAAAAGAGAGAAAGAAGATTCACAAACATAAGAGACAGCAATATAACATAAGCCCATCCAACCATCCCCCCACCCGGTATCCCCTTTCCAGAATTGGAGATACATTATTCCCTAAACACGGCTTTGCGGTGTGCAAGCCAACAATTAGGACTGAGGGAACAGTCCGTCAGTCGAGGTTTTCCAGATTAGAGTTAGTTGAACTTAGTATAACCAAGAGTAAACGTAGAATAGAGGTAATGTTCTCTAGGTCGAGTCAAGACACAGATCTTTACTGCTAAAATGCTGTGGTTACATTGGGCTGCTAAAGAAGCCCAAAACATAATGTACAACATTTCTATCTACTTTATGTAAGTTTTAGTTCTCCTTTAAAGGAATAGTTCAGTGTAAAAATAAAAGCTTTGTAAATATATATGCTATGTGAAAAAATGTTTCTAATATAGTTAGTTAGGCAAAAATATATTGTATAAAGGCTGGAGTGCCTACATGTCTAACATAATAGCCAGAACACTACTTCCTGCTTTACAGCTCTCTTGGTTTCCACTTTGGTTACCAGGCAGTAGCCACTCAGTGATTGGAGGGGGGGGGGCACATGGGTCATACCTGTTGCTTTTGAATCTGAGCTGAATGCTGAGGATCAATTGAAAACTCACTGAACAGTTATGTCCCACAGGTGGCTTCCTTCAAGTCACTAACTAACCCAGAGTTAGAGAGCTGAAAAGCAGGAAGTAGTGTTCTGGCTATTATGTTACACATCCAGTTACTCCAGTCTTTATACATTACATTTTTGCTAACTAACTATATTAGAAACATTTTTTATTTAGCACAGCCTATTTACCTATGTCTGGTGTGAGGAGAATCTATCTACCGGAATATTAAATAAATTGTTAAAAAAGGAGTCTGACTTAAGTCTGTGTGTAAAAAAAAAATGGTTTCTTAAGAATAAAGAGACACCCCTTCTTTATCAATTGTAGAGTATTAGAGATTTGCTGGAAGGATCTATATTAAGAATTTTTAAAAAAGACTGATTGCACCAAGTGTTAGTGAATCAGTATTTGTAATAACTTGAATATCTCAAACAGAAACTTGCCCACATTTATAGTGCGTGATCAAATTGCACTAGCACTTTATCTAAGTATATGGTTCTAATTTGATCACGCACTATAAATGTGGGCAAGTTTCCGATGGGATAGGAAATATTCAAGTTATTACAAATACTGATACACTAACACGTGGTGCAATCCATCAGTCTTTTTTAAAAATTCTTAATATAGATCCTTCCAGCAAATCTCTAATACTACAATTGATAAGGAGGGGGGGTCTTTATTCATAAGACACCAGCCTATTTACCTAGTTTTTATTTTTATATTGGACTTTAAAGGGATCCTGTCATCGGAAAACATATTTTTTTCAAAACACATCAGTTAATAGTGCTACTCCAGCAGAATTCTGCACTGAAATCCATTTCTCAAAAGAGCAAACAGATTTTTTTTATAGCACTATTAACTGATGCGTTTTGGAAAAAAACATGTTTTCCGATGACAGGATCCCTTTAAAGGAACAGTCCAATATAAAAATAACTATTAACTGATTCATTTTGAAAAAAAAAATTTTCCCCATGACGGTATCCCTTTAAGCAGATCCATGCCATAAGTTGAAGTGATACTGACTTCTGTAATAACACTATTGAATTCCTGACATAGGCCTATGTCCCCAGGTCTATATGTTAAAGTATTTGTTAGCTTTGCTGCAAACCTGAAATATCTGAATGCAGCCCACACTCCACCGAGGGCCAGTTTTTAAAAGTCGTTTTCCCCTAGGCTGCTAGGCTTGCCCCCCATCTCCTACTGCTCCCCTCACCCTTTCATTGCCACTCCTGCGCCAACATAATCACCTCCACCGGGGACTGAGTGGGAGTCATTGTCCCCCTCCAGATTTTTGCTTCCCTAGGACCAGGCCTACTGTTCGTTAGGGTATTTAACATGTCTGGTTCATTGCTGGGCAGGCCTCCTCGGTAATACAGCATATTCCTATATTAACACTGTATCTGCTTGCTTTTTCGCAGAGAGAATCTCGCCAGTGACATGTACCTAATATCACAAATGGACAGCGATCAATATGTGCCAATAATGACTGTAGCGAATCTTGACCTCGTCAAAAAACTCAGCACCGATATGGATCTAATCGTCGATGTGTTACGATGTAAGTTTTAAAAAAATGGTCATGGTTTTAAATTCTGATAATTTCGATTTTGGCTGATTTTATTGCGGGAAGTGAAAGATCGGCATTCTGTGATCCTGTGTAGTACGGCTGCATTTGTTAGTATCCCTAGTCTCTGCAAGTGCATAAACCTCTCTTTGCTTGCGATATCCGACTCTCCGATGTTTGGGAATACATCTTCTAGGCCCTCTTATAAGATCTATATTGGATCTCACACGCAACTGCTGCATGAAGAGAGAATGGAGAGAAACAGATGCTGAGAGGAATAGTGAAGATAAACTCAATTATTTCAGAAACAGTACAGAATATTTAATTGATTGTATTTATTTTCGCAATAGTTCCCTTTTAACAATGCTTGGTCTTAAGTTGTACATGATTTAAAATATTAGTCCATTTGGATATAGGAGATCTTATCCTTGACACATTTATAAAACTGGCAGAGGCTTGGATATTCTTAACATATATTTGCTGAACTATATTCAACTATAGTGTTTCATACTATAGGGCAGATTAAGTTGGGTATTAATTTTCCCCTTGGATAGCTTCGCCGCAGCTTCATCAGATGTTAATTCGCAGCACATTCGCTTATTCACCAAAATGCAAAGTTACATCTTGGCAGACGAATGCTGTTGAAGCGTCCCCAGCGATAATTTCTCCGCGTGAACATTTCATAGCGAACTTTCGCTAGCATTTATTTCTGCCTAGCGAAACTTCATAAGCACTCTAACTCTTAGGTCAATTTGAATAGGGCGGGTACATATAGGTCATATATGTCTTTATTAGAGATGTTGGTGAAATTGCTGGAAGTGGCCACTTATTAAAAATGTTCAAGTAAACAAAATAAAGAAGAAAAGAGATCCTCTATTGTCCTAAACACAAGCCCACCCTAAAACAAATGTGGCATGACTCTCAAATGGTTAAAAAAAAAAAAATTAACCAAAAAAATGCATATTCGGTGCATGTATGGCGGCAGAAGATTTGGATATCGGTCGTCTTGTCAATTGGCCGAGATGCAAAACGTTGGTAAGAACTTTTGGTGCCTTTGAAGGCACCCGAACATCGATCAGAGGATACAGCTGAATAGTCGGAGGTATAATTGTATTGTTTTTATCTGTTTATCTGACGTTTCCGCTCTTAACGTTTGTAATGACAAACATACGAACAGAGATCACCAAACCAGCAGATCTCTCTCCAATAAGCCCACCTTGAGGTGAGCGATGTCAGGCTGATCCAATAGTGAGCTCTTGGGCCCAATGATCAGATCACAATGATCAGAATATGGATGGTCAGACCATGGACTGCATCAATGAACCTGCTCGATCAGGGGAAGCCCGTCAAAGGGTCCCGTAAACTGCTCAATAAACTTGCATTTTAATCTGTCGGCCGCTTATATCGGCCCATGTATGGGGAGCTTAACTTTGTGCCATGTCAAATGTTCTTGTTATATTGCCCTATTTTATCATTTATTTATTTATTTTAATATTGCCATGTCAGTAAAGGGATTTCTTCTAATATTTTTGAAATTCACGTCCATTTTAGCTTTGCCTCTAGTGCAAGTGGACGAGAAGGGAGAGAAAGTCAGACCAAATCAGAATCGGTGCATTGTGATTCTACGGGAGGTTCCTGAATCTACTCCTATCGAAGTAAGAATGACCTTATTAATCATAGTCTTTGTTTCAAAGTCTGGTTTTTCACTAAATTTTTACTACTGTTAAAAATTATATTGCTTTTAACTTCTACCTAATTCTGCATTCTTTCAGGAGGTGGAAGCCCTCTTCAAAGGAGAGAATTTGCCTAAATTTATTAACTGTGAGTTTGCCTATAATGACAATTGGTTCATTACATTTGAATCAGAAGCTGATGCACAACAGGTAACTAACATTAAATGTAACAATACGTCATTGACAAATACAAATTCTGCAGGCATAATACACACAAGCTGTTCCCAAAATGCATCTAGCATAGAGCCCACCACTGATTTGCATCTCTAGCTGAAAATAAAAAGCTTCCTAATCAACCTGTCTACTGAAACTGGCTGTACATGGTTAAATTTGATTGGACAGTTTGGCTGATTTCAGTTACTAGCTGGGGATGTATAGCAAGTTGGGGGGGGGATGAATTTAGGCTGATAATCCTGTGAACCTGATTGAGATTTATTGTCAAGAGTGATAATACTCCATCCACTGGTCTGCTGAAAGGAAGCAAAGAGCTGCAGCTCCTGTCCACATCTTTCCGTGCATGAACTGTATCCATCCATTCTAAGATTGAATGCAAAGGAGATATGATCCGAATGCTGGAGACCCTCCTATCGGGTAATCGCTCTTTCAGCAAAGGGTCTTATTTTCTAAATCTTCAATGACCTATTCATCCTTTAAGTGAGTTTCCATTTGACTTAGATCATGCTACTGAGGTTTTCAGTGTCATTACTGTCATACGGTGATTCAACCAAGCATTCAGTAGATGAGAACTAGGGACAGCTTGAAGGTGTTGATGAATAAAGTAATCATTTGGGATTTATTTATGAATAAAATAAACACTTCCAGGCATCCTACTTGCTTTAGTTGAAGCCTTTTGCACTTAAAGGAATTGTTCAAAGTATAATAAAAACTGGGTAAATAGATAGGCTGTGCAAAAATAAAAAATGTTTCTTATATAGTTAGCCAAAAATGTAATATATAAAGGCTGGAGTGACTGGATGTCTAACATAATAGCCAGAACACTACTTCCTGCTTTGCTGCTCTCTTGCTTTACACTGATTAGTTACCAGGCAGAAACCAATCCGTGACTTGGGGGGGGGGGCATATGGGTCATAACTGTTGCTTTTGAATCTGAGCTGAATGCTGAGGATCAATTGCAAACTCACTGAGTTAGTCTATAGTTAGTGCCTATAAGGGCGGCCACATGGGACATCAATGTTCAGAGTTAGAGAGCTGAAAAGCAGGAAGTAGTGTTCTGTTATGTTACACATCCAGTCACTCCTGCCCTTATACATTACATTTTTGGCTTTTAGTATGTTGTCAGTATGGAGTTCAGCTGCTTAGCATGTGCAGGGGGCTATGTCTGTGATGTTACTGTTCCTATAATGGGAAAGATTACTGGGAAGGGTACAGTTCCACCTAATATTTGTCTAGTATTAATATAACTTCTGCCATTGGCAGGCAAATTAGCCTTCTCCAGGGAAATGTAGGTGTAAACAGGAGGCACACATGCTGCATATTTCTACAACTACTTGTGCAAACATGAATTAGATTGTTGCTTGTTTAGTAAAGCTGTATCGAATACTCCCAATTCATTGCATCATCTTTGGCTGTTTCCTTGTGTTGTCTGGTACTGTTGCTTCCCCCCCTTACTTTCTGCCTTCGTCATTAACTGATCAATGTCTCTTCTGGTACAGGCTTACAGATACCTCAGAGAAGAGGTAAAAACATTTCAAGGGAAACCTATTAAGGTGAGTTAACAGAAGTATTTGCCTTGTAATTTGCTGAATGTCTTCAGCGGTGTCTTCTTACACCCGGGTCAGCGGTGTCTTCTTACACCCGGGCCAAGCAGCAACAATAACCTGGACTGGTGTATTTTATTAAGAAGAGCCGTACCAGCCTGGGGTATAGAAGGTCAACAATTTTAGTCCCTGGGGTAGAGTCCTTTGTGGGTCTATTTTTTGAAACCCGTACACGTATCTGCAATCCGCAAACTGGACTCTCATTCTTACCCTCTTGGACCAGCGACCCAACCCGCAAGTACCTTATCCGTGACCCGCTGACTATTAAGAATCAGGAAGTGCTGTCGTAAACTGGAAGTGACATCATCAGAAGTAGGCGTGATCAGAAAACATTAGTAAAACGCTTTTGAGAAGACCCGCGGCCCGACCTGTGTCTATACGTGCACCCAGAACTTCTTCCCGCAACCCACATTGCACCGCAGGTTTTTGCGGCTAACCCGCAGGTACCCGACCCACTGCAGGACTCTACCCTGGGTGATGTTCTCAACAATTTTGCCAAATCCCACTAAATTTTTGCTTTTGTAACTTTTTAAAAAGGCCTTTAAACTTCCTTTTAGAATGATGTAGACCGTGATATTCTGAAACAATGCTGCGGTTGGTCTTTAATTGAAAGTGACCTACCCTTTTAAATAGGGCTTGCCTATAACAAGCCAGTCAGTAATGTTATCTTATTTTCTCTACCTTTACATAGTGGAAACATGTTTGTGAAGATTCTCATTCATCCAGGTCATGGTTTATCTGTAGAAATAAGTCTAATCAACTGGACTTGCTGTGTTTTTTTTTTGAAGACGTTTCACCAGGATGACTGGTGAAACGTCTTCAAGAAAGAAAAAAAAAACACAGCAAGTCCAGTTGATTATTTGTACAGATATAGTGGAAACAGATTGTTTGTGGTATGCTTTCAGACCGTTCTTTATTAATGTGTTTCTAGAGCCAATCCAGTAATAACATTTTCCATCTGCAGGCGAGGATCAAAGCAAAGGCAATCGCTATTAATACATTTTTGCCAAAGAATGGTTATAGACCAGTGGACATGAACTTGTACACACAGCAGCGCTACACAACGTCCTTCTACATACCTCCAGTGTACAGCCCCCAACAGCAGTTTCCTCTCTACAGCTTAATTACACCTCAGACCTGGTCTACTGCACACAGCTACCTGGACCCTTCCTTGGTATGTGCCAAATCTTTACCCTTTATTTTTCTCATTGAATGAACGCTTAAAATTGCACCATAGTACTTATAAAGGCATATGTACTTGTTTTTATTTAATAGAGCTTAATATTATTAATAATGTGGTAAAATATAATTCCTTGCATTGTTTAGGTCACGCCTTTCCCTAATACCGGATTCATCAATGGGTTTACGTCTCCAACATTCAAGCCTGCCGCTTCTCCTCTAGCTACTCTTAGACCATATACACCAAGGAACAGGCAAGTAGCACTATTTTTTTTGGTATAACCTGTTTTCTTTATGTATGTAGCACACCCTTGAGTGCACTGTGCATTTGTGGATTAGTGTGACCAAGTTAAACTGCCTGCAATGTGCCCAGAACCCCAGCGTACACATGCAACTCCCGGTACCTGGTGATAATTCAATGCAGAAGGAGATTCAGTCAAGTTTTTTCTCGGTAAAATAACCACTCACCCACTGTATTCAGCCTCGGGTCTTGTATCTTGGCACCTTATTTGGTCCTCACTCACTGTATTCAGCCTGGGGTGTTGGTAACTTATCTGGTCCTCAACTCACCCACTGTAGTCCCTACTCTAGTGGTTTACATACCACGGGCTCCTAACCCAACTACTTATTCTCGTTGGAGCCACAGCTGCTCACTAGCTACTCTGTGCTGTCTCTCACTCCTAGAGTGACTAGTACCATATTCACTATCACTAAATAATTTTCTTATCTAACTTTTCACCAGCAGACCTGGACCTGTAATACCTCCCAGTGAGGCAAGGTCCCAGGACAGACCTTGAGCACATGGAGCTAAACCCCTTTATACTTTAAACTACTGCCGCCTAGTGGACCCAGAAATGGAGACATAGTTGCCTGTGTATACTAAGGGACCACCTATATGTCTCAATACTAAGGGGAAACTGCCTGAGTAAAATACACTCAAATCTCAGGGTAGTGGAAGTATTTAATGGATAAGTAAGGAGGCATGCCAATTAGCCTCCCCAGAGGGAATATAATAACTAGATTTAAACCTTTTGCCTATTACTTTGTGCACTTTGCCATCATCTTCAAGCATTTCCCAGAGATCCCTTGTTCCTGTCTAGGACCTTTGACATGTGCCTATTTATGTATATCATTTATAATTGGTGCCTAGAAATAAGTCAGGTCGCACAACTTTAAAATTGCCTTTGCCTTTCCATTGCTTATGGAACACCTTGGAAGATATTAAATATCTTTATTTTCTAATAGGGGCTACATTATAGTCAACATGCAATATACTGTGAGCCAGAATAACTGGAGAACAACGGAGAGTCAGAACAATAATTAGCAATTGCTGTAGAATAAAACCAGACTGATAATTGGCACCGAAAAACGTAAATATGTTTGTCTTTTCCCAATAGGAATCCTGGCAAATCGCATCTACGACATACAATACCAAGCACAGACCGAGGGCCAGCACTACTTGACGGGCCAACTATTTTCAACTTTACTACTGACCGCTTAATTAACGGGGTGCGTAGTGCGCCCACACGGCAACCGGGACAAAACAGAACGCGGATGCAGAATGCGTCGACTTTTGTGAAGCGGGATATTGGTACGGGCAGGGTGGAGCCCACAAATATTGATCCTTTACTTGGCCTTGGACGAGGGAGGTGAGTTTTACGACTCCTGAAAGAGTGTACTGAGAAAGAACTGATAAATGTTGCATGAAATGAATGTCTAATGTTGGTTTCTACAGCTGACTATAATCCATATAATCCATTGTTTAGCAGAAATGTGGGGGTTTCTTTCTTGGCAGGGGGCACTGTCATCCTTTATTGATTTATAGAAGGAAAGCCACCGAAGCAGTTTATTTCCGATAGATTAACCACAATAGTGCAAGCTATAACACTATATTTATTCTGCAGAATGCTTTACAATATGATTAAACGGCTGTAGAAGCTCTCTGTTGTTTTTAAGATAGCAGCTGCCATATTAGCTTGTTGTGACCACTTCCTGCCTGAGTCTCTCCCTGCTCACTCATAGCTCTGGGCTCAGATTACAGCGGGGAGGGGGGAGCAGCAAACTGAGCATGCTCAAGCCCAAGCCCTGGAGGTTAAAGCTGAAAACAGGAAGTCTGATACAGAAGCCCATGTGTACACAACAGAAGGAAAGAAATGCCGTGTTTATTTTGACAGAGGACTCGAAGCAGCATTACTTTGAGGGTTTTACTGGTGTATTTATATAGACTAGTGATGTGCGGGTTCGTGCTGACCCCACACGCTTCTTTGCGGGTTGAGCTATTCTCCTGCTCTCCCCACCCATCACAGTCAAATGCTTTCTTATGACTTCCGGATTCGTCTTTTATAGACGCTTCGCCTGCTCGCCCCACCCCTTTTGTGACGGTATCAGCAGGGTGTGTTTGGCTCGGGTCTATGAAAGCAAACTGGAAGTGCAGATGCGGGCAGGCCAAGGGTAGGGTGGGTTAGGGTCGGGTGCGGGTCGGGGAAATCACTAATATAGACCTTTCTGTTAAAGCTTACTTCGTTTTAACCTTTCCTTCTCCTTTAACATGCTAAACATTGATATTCTTTCTTTCTTAAAGTAATGTACATTACATCTTTTATCACAGGAAAAATTCTTATGGCTACAGAAAGAAGAGGGAAGACAAGTTTTCGGTGAGTTTTTTTTTAGTTCTCTTTATCTGTGTTACTGATTAGTTGTACAGATATGGAACCTGTTATCCTGAATGCTCAGGACCTTGGGCTTTCCAGATAATGCATCTTTCCATAGTTTAAATCTTCCTACCTCAAGTCTACTAGAAAATCATTTGAACATTAATAAACCCAATAGGCTGGTTTTGCTTCCAATAAGGATTAATTATATATTTTTCAGAGAGGTCCGACACAGTCCCCTCCACCTATGAAGCCGCCCTCTCCAAGCTTTGAATTGGGATTGTCTAGTTTCCCGCCTTTACCTGGTGCCGCTGGTAATTTAAAACCTGAAGACTTCTTTGAAAACAGAATGTCTAATATGGTGATCAGTACATCAAAAGAAAAGGTAAGTAAGTTCCGTGTCTTTTGAGCAGCCCAATGTTTTTGTGTGATCTGCTCATTGGACCAAGGCTAACGCCTTCAAATACGAATCTGCCAATCCGCTGGAATTTGCTTTCCCCCATGTCTGCACCCAGGCCGATCTAGTGACTCTGGGTACATACACACAAGATTATGGTTATGATCAGAGCCCCCCCCCCCCCATGTGGCTGGAGCTTTGGTGCTTACTGATCCCATCTGTCCAATTTGGCCGAAGCTGACTACAGGTTTGGTGGTTTGGCAGTTAAAATGTTTGGCACTTGCACTTTCTCAAGCTGAATTCTCCTATTTGCATTCTGTATATTGGGTAAGGGGCAGATTTATCAAGGGTCAAAGAGAAATTTTTGAATTGGGAATTATCCAAACGCGATTTGAGTTTTAATTCGAATTTCAAAATTTATAATACTCTGGCCCTTTAAGAACTCAAATTAGACTATTCTCCAGCTCAAACCTGCCAAATTACCGTATAAGTCAGTGGGAGACATCCAGAGACCAATTTGGTGATGTTTGCAGCCTTCCTGAGAAAAAAACTCGAATCAAGTTTTTTTTTTTTTTTTTTTTTTATTCAAATCAAGTCTTTTGAATTCAATTCGGGTTTTCAGGTCGATTCAGTTAGTCCGAGCTGAGGAAATTCGATATTAATAATAAATTTAATTGGTCGAATTTATGGGAGTAAAAAAACTTGTGTGAATTCGAAATTCAACCCTTGATAAATGTGCCTCTAAATGTTAGGAAATGCACGGTAATGTTGAGAAATACATTTGCGTGCATACCAGTGTAGATGTTGGGAGTGCCCTTAAAGGACCAGTAACATCAAAAAAAAATATTTAAAAATTCGTTAGAGCACAACGAAAAATAAACATCAAGACAAATGAAATTTTTAAATAGCAAAGCTTTTATTAAGAAATAACTTACAGAATGTCCACTTCCTTTCCTTTTCAGAAACGGCGAATAGGCGACCATCCAGTGTGTAGTGATTGATTTCTCCTGCCTGGCTATTCACTGACAGACGTCGGCTTCATCCTCCTATCAACTAACAGCAGCGTGTCCTCTTGCTTCCCTTCCACTGGCCTGACTGTGTAGTCTCCCGACGCACACTTGCTTCCTTATACTGCCTCGCAGCTTTTCACTGTGCTTCCCTCCTCCGCTCTCCTCCCTCTCACCATGCACAATCCAGTCTCGGCATTCCTCTGCATTCCAATAGCGCACATATCCTACACATGGAAGACACAGACCGGCTTATGCAGTCTGTGTCTCAATCGCACTCTGTTCAGCAATTTAGTCGGATCAAGTGTTTGTATCCAGATGGTGTGTACTGAGTCAGGCGTCTCTCGTCCAGCCAGCTCGCCTCCCCCAAACCCAGGCATGCACATTGTGCTTTTTGCTTTGCCATTACTTTGCTACAGGCAGAAATACATATGAAATACATTCCCCCTGCACAGTGAAAAGCTGAACAGAGTGCAATTGAGACACAAACGGCATAAGCCGGTCTGTGTCTTCCATGTGTAGGATATGTGCGCTATTGGAATGCAGAGGAATGCCGAGACTGGATTGTGCATGGTGAGAGGGAGGAGAGCGGTGGAGGGAAGCACAGTGAAAAGCTGCGAGGCAGTATAAGGAAGCAAGTGTGCGTCAGGAGACTACACAGTCAGGCCAGTGGAAGGGAAGCAAGAGGACACGCTGCTGTTAGTTGATAGGAGGATGAAGCCGACGTCTGTCAGTGAATAGCCAGGCAGGAGAAATCAATCACTACACACTGGATGGTCGCCTATTCGCCGTTTCTGAAAAGGAAAGGAAGTGGACATTCTGTAAGTTATTTCTTAATAAAAGCTTTGCTATTTAAAAATTTCATTTATCTTGATGTTTATTTTTCGTTGTGCTCTAACGAATTTTTAAATATTTTTTTTTGATGTTACTGGTCCTTTAAAGAAAAGCTATACCCCTCAAACAATGTAGGTCTCTCTAAAAAGATATTGCATAAAACAGCTCATATTTAAATCCCTGCTTCATGTAAATAAACCATTTTCATGATAATATACTTTTTTAGCATTATGTACCATTGGGTAATCATAAATAGAAAATTGCCATTTAAAAAAAATAAGGGCTGCCCCCTGGGATCGTACAATTCACGGTTCACACAAACCTTACACGTTAAGTCACATGAGCCAATTAACAGACAGAGTTCTGTCTTTTGCTTTCAAACTTCCTGTTACAGTTAGAGCTGCAGTATTTCTGGTCAGGTGATCTCTGAGGCAGCACACAGACCATCATGAAATGTTGCTTAAGTATTTATTTTGGGGGTATAGTTTTTATTTAGCCAGCATTTGGGTAATGCCCTGTTTGTTCAAAAATTACCCAATCGCCTTGTCTTTTGCACCTTCTCTGCAATGATATTTGAATTTTATGCTTTTTGAAACACATAAATGTGCTGAATTCTTGTTGCTTCTTTCCTTTAGAACCTTAATGTGGATGCAAGTACAAACACTGTTCCTTCTGGAATCCCCCGGGAGCCACTGTTGCCTATTCCTGCTGCACTGCCAGTAACTTTCCAGAGCCCACCATCCCCATCACATTCTCCAGAGTAAGATTACAATCTTTTGGGTTTTTTTCTTCAGTACATACGGCAAGTTAAAAGTTAAAGGCAAAAAAATAAAATCCCATTTTTACTTTCTTTAATGAAGAAGAAATCTATCTCCAATATACTTTAAAATATGTGTACCATTTTTATAAGAAACCTGACTGTATGCAGTGAAATTCTCCCTTCATTTACTGCTGTGGATAGGAATTGTCAGACTGTCCCTAACTGCTCTGCAGGGAAACAATCATACTTATGAACAGCAGGGGGAGCCCCCACCTTACTTCCCAGCCATGCAGAACTCAAGCAGCTTTGTTTGTTTCCCTGTAGAGCAGTCGGCAAATGTGTAGAGATTTGTATTGGATTTTATTTTTGCCTTTACATCCCCTTTACTGTTTCCAACTTCCAAGATCATGGAGCCAGATTTAAACGGATTAACAAGAATTCTATTTTTTTTTTTTTTTTTTTTTTTTTTTAAAAAACCAAAAACTATAAAATCCACATTAGATTACATGACAACACAGGACCCAGTGCAGTCTGTATATTCTGATTATTAATCAGTCTTGCTGTATCAGCTTCTGGCAAATATTATTTGACTTGTGCTGTATTGATAACTTATGACGATCCCTAAGCAGCCCAGACCACACTGAGCATGTGCACAGTCTTAGTCTTGCAAAGATGTTTAACAAAGTTACAAGATGGTGACCCCCTGTGGCCAACTTTGAAAGCTTAAATCATTTGTTTGATTAGGCTTGTGGTGCAGTAAGTTCGGGTTAATGTTTAGTATACAAAATACAGCATTTCTAGCCTTATTCTATTTTACACTTTACTTCCCCTAAGTTCACATAAGAGCAATTGCACAAAAGGCAGTTTCAGGTGTTAACTTTGTTGTTTGCTTTTGGTCTCCTGGGATGCGGAAAAACAAGAAATGTTCTCCCACATTCAAATGCAGGTTTATTTTTACTGGTTAAAGAGGTTGTTCACCTTTCAGTTAACTTTTAGTATGTTGCTATTAGGGTTGCCATCTTTTCTGGAAAAAAATACCGGCCTTTCTATACGTTTCTTTTTTCCCTATTAGTAACATTGGTGGCAATAACAATACATTTGTAGCCTTACAGAGCATTTGGGTTTTTTTAGATGGGGTCAGTGACCCCCATTTGAAAGCTGGAAAGAGTCAGAAGAGCAAGGCAAATATTTGAAAAACTATAAATAAATAAAAAATCAAGGCAAACTGAAAAGTTGCTCAGAATTAGCCATTCTTTAACATACTAAATGTTAACCACCCCTTTAAAAGCAAACAAAGTGCAGTAAAAACTGTTCTTCACTCCAGATGCCTCGTTGCTCAACCACACCGTAGCCAACCCCCCAATACTGCCCAATTTGCTAGGCCTGTAATTAAAGGAAAAGTGCTTGTGCTAGCGTTTGGCGTTCTCCTTTGACCATGATACCTAATAATGATATGTATTTTTCAATGCAGTGAATTAAAGATGGTTGATGTACAACAGAGAGAGTCTCCTACTATAGAAAGGATTTCTGCCACTCTAACCACTGCTAGCAAATCCGTTCAAGTCAATGGAGCTGCTACAGTAAGTATTTGTTCAAGTGTGTAGTAATGCATGTTACTTCTAGTCTGTCAAACTTCATTGGATGTTTTCAGAATAAACATATTTACAGTCTTGCTGGAGTATTAAAGGGTAGCTCAGTCAGTTTGTGTGTCCTATTATCCTTCCTTTTTCCACCACAAGTTTATGTAACGCCTAATACATATAAATTTGACGTGAGGTCTGACACTCAATGTCAGGTTCTCTGGTGGCCCAGTAAAACACTGAAACATTTGTTTTCTCCTTTAAGGGATACTGTCATGGGAAAAAATGTGGTTTTTTTTTTTGTTTTTTCAAAAAGCACCTGTTAATAGTGCTGCTCCAGCAGAATTCTGCACTGAAATCAGTTTCTCAAAAGAGCAAACAGATTTTTTTTATATTCAATTTTGAAATCTTACATGAGGCTAGACATATTGTCAGTTTCCTAGCTGCCCCAGTCATGTGACTTGTGCTCTGATAAACTTCAGTCACTCTTTACTGCTGTACTTCAAATTGAAGTGATATCAACCCCCCCCCCCCAGCAGCCTAACAACAGAACAATGGGAAGGTAACCAAATAGCAGCTGCCTGGAGTAAATATAAGAACAGCACTCAATAGTAAAATCCAGGTCCCACTGAGACACATTCAGTTACATTGAGTAGGAGAAACAACAGCCTGTTCCACCCTAAAGTGCTGGCTCTTTCTGAAAGCACATGACCAGGCAAAAATGACATGAGATGCACCTACACACCAATATTACAGCTAAAACAAATACACTTGCTGGTTCAGGAATTAAATTTTATATTGTAGAGTGAATTATTTGCAGTGTAATTTAGAAATAACAACTACATCATAAAAATCATGACAGAATCCCTTTATTCACATTATACTTCATTACGTATTATGACTTTTTCATGCATACATGGGGACTTCCTGCTACTCCTAGGTACTTTACTCCAAACAACACATTTTGCTTGTTTTGCTTTATTCCAAGGATTCTAGATATCAGACCATGTCCTACAAAACAAAAAAGGATCACGGTCCCTTTATTTGAAAGGTTCATTGATATTTAGGCTCATGGCACACTGGTGTCCTCTCCTTCAGCATTATTCAGTCTCTAGAGAAGCAGCCAGAATCCATCTGTCTCCCGTCCTTGGCTCTAATCAAAACCACATACTGGGGTCAGCCAGTTAACTTTTACTAAAACTGCCTGTTGCTGCTGGTGACATTTGGTTTAGAGCTGAAGCTAGTGGTTAGTGGAGTTGGACACTTCTCTGCCAGATGAAGAACAACAGTGGAGATTAAAGGGGTGGTTCACCTTTAGATTAACCTTTTGCATGATATAGAGAGGGATGTTCTGAGACAGTTTGCTAATGGTCTTTTTATTCAGCAGTTCCAGCAATCTGGTCGCTATGGTCCAAATTCCCCTAGCAACCATGCATTGATTTGAAAAAGAGACTGAAATATTGATAGGAGAGGCCTGAATAGAAAGATGAGTAATAAAAAGTTAAAAAGTAATAAAAAGTTAATAATAATAAATGTGTAGCCTTACAGAGCATTTGTTTTTAGATGGGGTCAGTGATCCCTTTTGAAAGCTGGAAATAGTCCGAAGAAAAAGGCAAATCATTAAAAACCTATAAAAACGAAACAATGAAGACCAATTGGAAAATTGCTTAGTATGTTATAGAATGGCCAATTCTAAAGTTTTCTGAAAGGTGAACCACCTCCTTAAAGGACCAGTAACATTAAAAAAAATTTTTAAAAAAAATGTTGTACTTAACGAAAAAAAATACACCAAGACACTTTTAACTTTAAATTCGTAAAGTCTTTATTAAGAAATAACTTACCGATTCTCCATTTGTGCTCCTCTTCAGAAACGGCGACAGGGTGACAATCCATCGTGCTGTGCTCCATTTCTACTCCCTGCCTTCTATAAGAGATAGCCAGGGAGGAGAAATCGAGCGCCGCATGATGGATAGTCACCCTGTCGATGTTTCTGAAGAGGAGCGGAAGCAGAGAATCCGTTATTTCTTAATAAAGACTTTACGAATTTAAAGTTAAAAGTGTCTTTGTTACTAGTCCTTTAAGGCTTAGTCTTAGTACTGTGTTGTCTGGAGAATTACCTGCTGGTTAAGCAACAAGGGAATAAACAAGTGCCTAGCTGGGATTAAGTTGTGTAAACACAAGCCATATAAATATATGAAATAAACATCTAAATTGAAAATGAATAAAGGTGGCCATACCCTATTAGATCCGCTCGTTCGGCTGGGTCACCAAATGAGCGGATCTTAACCCGATGTTCCCACTAACGGCTGGGCATATTGGGTGAATCTGAACGTTCGGCACTGGGGATGAACGATGGGATTATAATGCTGAGGAGGGTGCCGACGAGTCGCAGGACCGACTCAGCCGTTGCGGTCCTGAATCGCAGAAAAAGTCAAACTTGAATTATCGATATCTGACCGATTTTTGGCCTGACATCGATGTCTATAGGACCGTGCCCGTGTATGGCCACCTTCAGAATACAGATGTAATCGTGCGGCTGCAGCTTCCCTTTAACATAATACCTAACAGCACTTTTTCCCTTTCGTTTTAAACAGGAATTAAGAAAACCCAGTTATGCAGAAATATGCCAGAGAACCAGCAAGGATGCAGCACCCACATTACAGCCTTCAAAGGATCCCAAGCAAAACTCGACCGTTTGCGTGAAAGAAGAAAAAAAGCTCGCTGACACACCGACTGAAAAGTCGAGGGAGAACCCACCTCCCAAATCTAACCCAGGGCGGCCCAGAGACCAGAGGAGACTATCAGGTCGCAGGTCTCCTCCTCCTCCTCTGGCCATCGGAAAACGTGTGAATAAGGAACCCGGCAGCCCTCTGAAATCTCCTTAGTAAGACCATGGGCAGAAGGAGACCTAAGCATCACACCTTTATGGTTGTACCCCACTCAAGTACAATGAAATGAGCTGCTGGATTAGCATAGGTAGCAATGGGCGGATGAAAGGCTTCTTTCATTTCTCTCCCCATGCCTTGTAAACCCCAATGATTTCAGGTTACACAATCACTTGCCAATATTCCCTCTCAATATCACTTTGGTTGTTTGAGGGCTAGCATGACGACTGATATTCACGCCATAGACCAAATATATATATATTTGTTTTGTTCAATATATACATTTTCTTTCATTCGTACATTAAATTCAGTGTACTGAAAGCTTCAGAAGGATTTTCTTTTTCTGTTTTTGCCCCCATGCAAAAAAAAAAAAAAATTTAGCAAAATGTATCCTTCTGCATTATTTATTTTTTTTTTTTTTTATTGGTATTTCTGAAATTTTGGTTTTGTGATGGAGTGAATACCAACCGTCGATTGTTCCCAAAGAAGTTCCTTTAATTAATACCGCTACAATAACCTATCCAGCTTCGCATTGTAAGTACAGGGAGTTGATGCAATCAATTTTCAAAGCACATTGCTCTCAATTCAGAGAAGAGAGTGCTAGCACTGACGGCTGTATTTCTCTTGCAAATTTCCATGTTTTCCTTCAAAAAAAAAAAAACACAGAAAAAAAACCCCATAGGTCATTTTTTTTTTTTTTTTGGAATCCAGTGGCAGCTGTGTACCTGTACATTGGCGGCTTAAACCTCCCGAATTGCTGACACACCAGCATTTGGATTCACAAAACACGTGTGATAATGTTTAGGGGGTTCCTTCATATAAGTGGGGTGGGGGTAGGAATGCCTGTCGACCCCGCCCCCACCCGGGGCAGGGTTACGGTTTTTATTACAAGACGTATTCAATTTAAAAAAAAAAAAAAATTCTGAAGGACAAGGATGCACTAAATTTAGCACGTTTCTAATAAAGAAGAATATAAATTATTTTAGTTTTTGAAATGTGTTAAGAAAAAAAAAAAAGTATTCGGGGAAAAGCGGGGCGGATGTTTTCCCGCTACAGTTTATTCCACACATTTGTTTATTTAACCTGATAACCTACCGCCGCATCTACTCCGGGTAGTCCATAAGGTTAGAAAACTGTTATGATTTTTTTTTTTTTTGGTTTTCTTTTATGAAAAAAGAAATATTTCCATCCAATATTTAAAGACTTGAATTTTATTTAAACTTGAAAAAAAAAAATGACTTTGCCTTAACTTTTGTATAAGACAGCTTAGGTTTAATTAAGTCTGACCCCCTTAAGGGTTAGCATGAGTGAAATACAAACTTACTTGGTTTCAGTGTATATCTGTCACGGCTGACCCGAGTAATAACACTGTTGTACAGGAACTAGCAACAGTTTGTTTTTTGTAAAATACCTTCACCTTTTTTTTTTTTTTTGTCTGGTTTTTTTTTTTCTCCCCCTTTTCAGATTGTTAAAATGTAAATGCAAATAGTCGATACTGTATTAAATATGTGCACTTGAAAGTGTGTGCTTTGCTTGTACAGTTGTAAATAATCAGAACATATAAAGAGATAAAAAAAAAAGGTACCTTATGGGGAAAAAATGCTAAAAAATTATTGTTGATATATTCTAAATGTTGCTGTTGAGCTGGATGTAGATAAAACTCAATGTTGTGGTTTGAATATTCTTTTTTTTTTTTTTCCTTTTTTGATTTTTTTTTTAAATCTTTGTGTGTGGAGCTGACTCGCCTGTTCACTGCAAAAAAAAAAAGGGAGATTTAGCAGAGTCTTATTTGGAAACACAAAAAAAAACCCTCTTCTGTTTTGAATGACAATATTAACATAAAAGGACCTTTTTTTAGAAAACGTATGTAAATAGTGTTTGCTGGGAACCACTACCAATGGCACTAGTTCACAAAATTCATGTTGACACCACATAAAACCAAAAGGCTGACTAAAGGCCCCCATACACGGGCCAACAGACTAAAGGTGGCCATACACGGATAGATCCGCTCGTTTGGCGATGTCGCCAAACGAGCGGATCTCCCTCCGATATGCCCACCTTGAGGTGGGCAATATGGGGCAGATCCGATCGTTGGGTCCTAGGGCCCAATGATCGGATCCTAGCATTCACAAACGGGCGGTCGGATCGCGGGACCGCATCAACGAACAGATGCGGCCGCGATCCGACGGGGTTTTTAAACCCATCCGATCGAGATCTGGCCGACTTTCGGCCAGATCTCGATCGGGGAAGCCCGTCGGGGCCCCCATACACGGGCCAATAAGCTGCCGACACGGTCTGTCGGCAGCTTTTATCGGCCCGTGTATGGCAGCTTATTGGCCCATGTATGGGGCCATCCGACAGGCTCTATGTTAATTGAGCAGGTTGAAAAATCGCTGCCGCATCTGTGCATGTATGCAGTCCCATGATCCTACCGCCCGTTTCAGAATCATTGTGATCCGATCGTTGCGCCCTAGGGCCCACGATCTGATCAGCCCGATATCGCCCACTTCAATGTGGACATATCAGGGAGAGATCCGCTCGGTTGGCGACATTGCCAAACTAGCGTGTCTCTGCGTCTATGGCCACCTTTAGGGCAAAGACACATGCTCTGATCTGGGGATATTTTGTTTCCCTGGCGTTAAATCGCCTCTTCTTCAGGGCGACTAATCTCCCCAAACTGCCTCCTGCTGGCTAGAATCTAAATCGTCGACGGGATGGAACTTCTAGCACTTCGTTTTCCGAAGTTGCCCGAAGTTTCCTTGTGAGGCAACTTGGACCACTTTGAAAAACGAAGCACACCGGTTTCATTTTTCCTGCGATCGAGGACTGGGTCAGCTATTGGGCGCCAACGGATCGTACGTCCGCATCAATTTAATTCGTATAATCCGATCGTTTGGCCCTAGGGCTAAACATTCAGATTAACCCACAATCACCTTGCTGTTTTTGGCATATCGAGGAAATATCCGTTCTTTTGACAACCTCGCCAAACGAGAGAATCTTATCATGTATCTCCTTAAGGAATCGTACTACTTGACCGCTCATGCCAGTAGCAGTATTTAAACATGTGCTCGCGTCTCCGGGTTTTGTTTCACGCCGTTCTTTTTATCCGTGCTGGAGATCTATTCAGATCTGTTGGTCAACTCCTTTTCTATAGAAATATTCTTTGAAGAAGGCAACTCAAATTCTTGCAGAACAGTAGTATTTAATTCCCCGCTGTCACGGCGCAAAGCAGGGAGAGAGTATTTATGGAAAACTCTTGCCTTTAATGAAGTTTTAATTAGTAAGTGGCAGAATTGCTACTCAGAATTATCTATGCTTGATTACGGAAAACCTAACAAAGGAGCAGCTGGAATGGAAGCTGCAATATATATATATATATATATATATATATATATATATATATATATAATACACAAAAGCCATGAATATCTTGTAAATTATATCCTTAGAAACGGTGACTAGTGATGTCATCCGTTCTAAACGGTGAGTAGTGATCTCGTTTTTGTCACATGACTTACTAAAACTTGTGTATTATAATAAATAAAGTACCCCTTGTTGGAAAATATGAGGATATTAGAAGCCACCTCGGAGTTCAATGACCTGTATAAAAGCACTCAGCCTTCAGCCTTGAGCTTTTATACGGTCATGGAACTCCTCAGTGACTTATAATATCCTTATATTTTACAATAGGGGTTACTTTATTCACTATATAAATTCATCTGGGAGCTTGCTATCTGCGGAGTTACATTTGTTCAGTGTTGGGAAAAGAATCCAAGTGCAGGGTTAATTTTTTTTTTTTTTTTAATATTTAGACCATAATGTACTTTGAAACATGAATCAGCAGAAAATTAGGTTTTCTTCTCCGTTGTTTTCACTTAAGCGTATCGAAATGTGTTTAGCTGTATATATTTTTTTGTGCAAACAGTTGCGTTTATAGATTTGGAAGTGAATGCCGCTGTGTTGCTTGCTGAGGCCTTCACTTTGACTACACAGAATGTCCTGTGTGCACAAAAAGCTATATCCTCCTATACTACTGTACATTTAAGGGAAACTTGACCGTACCACTGCTTCTCCGTATGCTTGTTATATTTTTCAGCTCAGTAACTTAAGGTTTTGATATACTATGAAAGGGAGGAAAACTTGTAGAAGCTGGGTGTCATTCTAGCATCCGAGCTGACAGTTGCAAGACATTGTACACGTTTACGCATTTTGTTTATATTTTCTGCTTTATGCCAATAATTTCTAGGAAGGGAGCCGTGTCCATGGTGCAGTAGTCGGAAACCTTAAGGAGAATCCATTGTTGGACAGTGAACCAGCAGACTATTGGCCGACATTCTAGTAAATGATTGCCCAACATTCTAGCAGACAGTTGCCTTTTTGGCTAATGTTTTCTGCTTTATGCCAATGATTTCTAAAAAACAAAAAAACAAAACGGTTGTAATGAGTACTCTAAGAAGGGAGCAGTGTTTATCTTGTGGTAGTTGGAAGCCTTAAGGAAAGTCCCTTATTGGGCCTATCTAGCAGACGGTTGTCGGTTGACATTCTAGCAGACGGTTGTCGGTTGACATTCTAGCAGACGGTTGTCGGTTGACATGCCCGCAGGCGGCTGTCGGTTGACATGACCGCAGGCGGCCGCCGGTTGACATGCCCGCAGGCGGCCGTCGGTTGACATGCCCGCAGGCGGTTGTCCATTTTCTGCTTTGTGCTAATATTTTCTAAGAAAACCAAATATCAATTCAAATGAGTTTCCAAGAAGGGAGCAGTGTTTTATCTTGTGTTAATTTGAAACCTTAAGGAGAATCCCTTGTTGGGCATATGTAAGAGCAGAGAGTAGTGGTGCATCTGTGTCTGACTGTTGTCTGTTGACATTCTAGCCGATGGTTGTCCGTTGAAATTCTAGCCGACGGTTGTCCGTTGAAATTCTAGCCGACGGTTGTCCGTTGAAATTCTAGCCGACGGCTGTCGGTGGACATTCTAGCCGACGGCTGTCAATTTGGCTAATGTTTTCTGATTTATGCTAATGTTTTCTAAAAAAAACAAAATAGCAATTGAAATGAGTTTTCGAAAGAAGGACACAGTGTCCATCTTGCAGTAGTTGGAAACCTCAAGAACAATCCCTTGTTGGGCAAATGTAATAAGTAACAGCCGAGAGTAGTGGTGCATCTGTGTCTGAGTGACTTCTGAGCGTAAGCGTATTTATGTGTTCTGACTTTTTTACACTAACAGCTGCGGGCAGTTACACGCAACCACTTTTGGAGCCAAGCTCGCTTGCCATGCGTTTAGTTGCCCCGCGGCACACAAGTGGTTTCTGAGCGACTTCATGATTAAAGAACTTGTGACACTTGTACAGCTGAGGGTTTTCATTTTATTCTTTTTCTTCCATTAAGACTGGAATCAAGCTTATGTGTAAACTATTGGTAATTTAATTTTTGTTTTTATTTTTTTGTGACATATAATGTAAAAAGAAAAATGTCTAATTTGAAAAAAAAATGTAGGTTATTAAAATAAAGATTTAGGCTCTGTTATGCTTTTTTTTTTTTTTCTTTTGCTTTTTTTTGTAAATGGCTGCCTGTATATGCAATGTTAAATGTCTGATGGGGTTTTGGGTGGCTTTGCTTTATTATGTTCATTTAAAAGGCAACTGCTAATATCTTAAAAATGAATGTAAATGGCAAGTCTTTAGAGCATCACTGTGAGCAATTTTATGTTTGTTTTGAGAGTTTACATTTCCTTTATACAGTATATCTAGTTCACAGAGCAATGTCTATTTTATACTTTTGTGCAGTTTGCCCATGCTTACACTATTTCTGCTTAAAGGAGAACTAAAGCCTAACTAAAGAAGTAGGTAGAAATGTTGTACATGATGTTTTGTGCTTCTGTACCAGCCCAAGGCAACCACAGCCCTTTAGCAGTAAAGATCTGTGTCTCCAAAGATGCCCCAGTAGCTCCCCATCTTCTTTTCTGCTGATTCACTGCACATGCTCTGTGCTGCTGTCACTTACTGAGCTTAGGGACCCACTCACAATATACAGTACACATAGAATAGAAATGTCACAATATAAGGCTGATTAGTAATTAATACAGATAATTACTACATAGCAGCACATAAACCAGTGCAATTAGCATCAGAATTTAATAATCAGCAAACCTGTAGCATCAGCTTATATTACAGACCAACCTCATTTTCTGCTGGATAATTAGTGACGAGCCCTAAGCTTCGCTTCTCAACAGCTGCTCAGAGCCCACTGAGCATGTGAGTGTCACAGACACTTTCCAAGATGGTGACCCCCTGTGACAAGTTTGAAGTCCTGGATCATTGCTGCTATTGACAAGCTCAAACTTTAGCCTCGTGCAATAAGTTCAGTATATAAAATATGGAATTTTTAGCCATATTCATTTTTAAGGTTTAGTTCTCCTTTAAACTTGTTTACACCAAATAAATTAGTTAACACTTTACATCTCAATCATCGCTTAGTACAATATGCTAGTCGTGGTCACAATGAATTTTAGTGCTTCTAAATATTATAGAACAGTATTTAAAAAAATATTTACAATTTTGTAAGAAAATTCACTTGACTACACAAGATATGCAGTATAAAGAGTACTCCAGTCGTTCTCAGCTTGTGACTGGTGCAATATGTACAAGTATTATTTACATGGAGATCTAAATGACAAAGCCAGCCTTGCTGTAAAATAAAGAAGAAGGATTTCTATAGAGAGATTCCTCAAGGAGGCCAGTAGAGGGCAGTGTTGCCCATGGTATCAATTTCATCAGCCTAAAACTGCCGCCTTTGCTTTACAATGCAGGAGGATAACAGGGCCTTGACATTCATGTAGTTCATATCACTCCAAACATATTCTGCATCGCTGTATAATAGATGGTGCATACACTAAACATATAAATATCAACCAATATAAAAGGTGAAGATGGACTTGCTCAGCAGAGCTGACAATCTAAAAGGAGGAGGCTTGAAACACAAAGGGGGTTATTTACTAAACTCATGCAAAAATCACGAAAAATTTGTGATTTTTTTTTGTTATAAAATCTTTAAAAAAAAAATCACAAATTTTTCGGAATTTATTTATCCCAGAGGATGGAAAAGTCCGAATCTCAAAATCCGGCATCTCAGCCTTGTCGAGGTTGTATATAAGTCAATGGGAGAAGTCCCAATGATTTTTGGATGTGGGCTGGGTTTCAGGCAACACCCCGAAGTTTTAGGGTGAAAATTATGAAAAAATCGTGAAAATTGACTGAAAATTTTAGAAAAAATGTGTGAAAATCTGAATTTTTTTTTTTTTCACCGCAAAGCACATTTTTGGGAAAATGTAATAATAAATAAGCGTAAAAAAAACAGAGCGGATTTGATCGGAGTTTGTAGCAGAAAATATTGATATAAATTCAGACTTTGATAAATAACCCCCAAAATGTGGGTTGCATTATTATACAGTATGTATATTATATGTACGTCGACTTAAAGGGTTGTTTGCCTTTGTGTTAGCGTTTATTATAATTTAGAGCGGGATATTCTGAGACCATTTGCAATTTTTTTGTAGTTTTTGAGTTTTCACTTTTTATTCTGCAGCTCTCCAGTTTGCAATTTCAACAATCTGGTTAGTAGAGTCCAAATTACCCTAGCAACCCACAAATAAGAGATTGGAATAACAATACGGGAGGCCCTGAATAGAAAAATGAGTACTAAAAAGTAGCAATAACAATAAGGGGGTTATTTACTCAAATCCAAATTTATCTTGAATTTTATTTAAAAAAGACCACGACCAAACGCCCATGCCCGATTTTTATCTTATTTATTAATAAAAAAAAACGTGATTAAATCTGATCTCAGAAAAACTCAATAACATTGAGCGAAAACTCAAATCGAATTTTTTGAGTTTATGTCCGAAAACCCAGAAAAATTCTGATTTTCAGGCTAAACCCAGCGCAGATCACAATAAGTTCAATTAGAGATTGGTCTCCCATTGACCTCGATAAGTCTGAGATGTCGGATTCTGGCTTTTTGCAGCAACAGGGTATAATAAATCTCGAACAATTAGAGGGTTTTTTTTTTTCACTAATAATTAGGGGCAGATTTACTAAAGGGCGAAGTGGCTAACACTAGTGACAATTCCTTATGTGTTTGAAATATTTTATTTGGTTTTCACAATAAACCATAAAAATCAATATGATAACAAATAGTATGCAGAATAAGAAGATTAATAACTAGTGACAATTCACTAGCGTTACCGCCTGCAGGGACAATTCGCAAGCAAAAAGACAGACGCTAGCGGTCATTCGCACTCTTATCACCAGGCGACTTTTCGCTCTTACGAATGGACGTTATTCTACAAATACACTAAAGTGTGAATTTTACTGAAGGTTACCTCTTTCGCCAGAATTGCCTTCCTCAATCTTCTGTCACTTACATTATATTCTGTGAGCTGAAAATACATCAAAGTCCAAAAAAACGCTGGCGTCTTTTTGTTTTTTCAACCTTATTGCCTGCAAAAGACCTAACTTAAACTTTTATTGGGTAACCGGCTTTACCCAGACATTTTATAACATATGGAACATTAAATATACAGTGGGCTCATGTGTTGGGCATAAGAATAACACTATTATATTTATTAAGGTTCCCTAAACATGTGTTTTAAAAAGTGTCATTTGTAAGTATTTGCAGCAACATTTATAATAAAGACGTCCATACAAGTTTAAATTTCCCACCTATGCAAATTGACCTGAGTGTGAGATCACTAGCGAAGTTTCTTTAGGCAGAAATGAACACTAGCTCGCATTGCCGAAGTAACGCTAGCAAAAAGTCGCCACCGTTCGCCACCCACAGCGAAACTGCACTTTAGTGAATTGGCATAATCTGAGCGCATTTGCGCCTGGCGATGGGTGCGACTCGGTCGCTGGCGACAATTCGCCCTTTAGTAAATCTGCCCCTTAGTGTTTTTGGCAAAAAGAATCTTGAGGTTTAGAAAATAACCCACCCTGATGTGTATTTGTTTTTTATATGGGGTCAGTGACCCCCCCCCATTTGAAAACTGGAAAGAAAGCAAATCATTAAAAAACACGATTTTTAAAAAATAACGGCCAATTGAAAAGTTGTTTAGAATTAGCCATTCTATAACATACTAAAAGACCAGGCTCAGTGGAGCATAATTAATACTAGTGGTAGTAATGGAACCAGTAAGTGGAAACTTCCGCCATATTGGCTGCATGAAACGCAAGGGGCGTGAGCTAAGACCCAGCTCGATGGTTAATAAGTGTCAGTGGAGACCTTCAAATGAAATCTCTGTAGGACTTTTATTATCATAAAAACTCCCCCCAATGTGACTTTAACCGGTGGAATTATAATCCCCCACCAGAAGGGAACAGAAGTTTCAGTGACATCAGAAGGAATGTGATGCGCTGGTCTATTGCCCGTCTGTCATATGAATTCCTATCATCACTATATCTTCTTATATAAAGAGCTTTTACCGGAATTGAATTTGCCCCCATGCTCAAAATTTTACAGGCGCCGAGACCCCGTGTCCTGTAGAGTTTCTAATTTCATTTTCAGCTGCGGAGACGCAAAGAGATAAATTGGATTAACTCATCAACATAAAACACTTCTTTATTACACTGGCTCTAGCAAAGTGCACAAACGGATGATACACAATGAACCCAACCAGTTATCTTTTCTGCTCAGTCATATGGAGAATTCTCCCCAGGGTCACTACTATTTGCACCCAAGGCAAACACTTCTTATTCCAGGCCCCCCACCTGCCCATTACTCTCACTCCCTTGTACCTTTACTAAACCGGCTCATGGATTCCATCTCCCCTGTGTGTGACAGTAGTGTGGGGAGAAAGGTGCACATACTACTAACATACATACATACATACTAACGTAGGTTAGGTTGAAAAAAAGACACACGTCCATCAAACTGCCAGTTGATCCAGAGGGAGGCAAAAAAAACCCATCTGAAGCCTCTCCAATTTGCCTCTGAGGGGGAAAAATTCCTTCCTGACAATGGCAATGGGACCAGTCCCTGGATGAACTTGTACTATGAGTTATCTCCCATATCCCTGTATTCCTTCACTTGCTAAACACCATCCAACCCCTTCTTAAAGCTATCTAATGTATCAGCCTGTACCACTGATTCAGGGAGGGAATTCCACATCTTCACAGCTCTCACTGTAACAAACCCCTTCCCAATATTTAGACCAGAGGTCCCCAACCTTTTTCACCCGTGAGCAACATTCAGGTGTATAAAAAGTTGGGGAGCAACACAAGCATGAAAAATGTTCCTGGGGTGCTAGATAAGGGCAGTGAGTGGCTATTTGGTAGCCCCTATGTGAACTGGCAGACTACAGGAGACTCAGTTTAGTTTTTATGCAACTAAAACTTGCCTCCAAGCCTGGAATTCAAAAATAAGCTCCTGCTTTGAAGCCACTGGGAGCAACATCCAAGGGTTTGGTTAGTAACATGTTGCTCAAGAGCTACTGGTTGGTGATCACTGATTTAGATGAAGCCTCCTTTCTTCTAGTTGGAATGGATGCCTACTGGTAAATAAAGCATTAGAGAGATTATTATATGATCCTCTTATATATTTATACATAGTCATCATATCACCCCTTAAGCGCCTCTTCTCCAGCGTGAACATCCCCAATTTGGCCAGTCTTTCCTCATAGCTAAGATTTTCAATACCTTTTACCAGCTTAGTTGCCCTTCTCTGTACCCTCTCTAATACAATAGTGTCCTGTTTGAGTGATGGAGACCAAAACTGTACGGCATATTCTAGATGGGGCCTTACCAGTGCTCTATACAGTGGAAGAATGAGCAAGTTGACAAACCTGTCCACTCCCGACCCAGACCCATCCCAGTGACTTGCACCACACACAGTAAACCCATTGCTGATGTCACTGAAGGAGGTGGAATGAAGTAGGCGTAAGTGATGTGCAGACAGGCCCGATACCCACAAGACTCCGGGGTTAGATGGATTTGGGCGACCTCGCTGCTCCTCTTGGGGTTCGTGGGTGGGTTTGGGTTGAGCTCTTCTGCCTGCTCTCCCCACCCGCGACCTTAGACTTAGTCGGTTTCCTAGCAACTGCCACACTTCTGTTGTGACATCATCAGTGGGGGAAAGCCAGGCGCGGGCAGGTGCTGGTTCGGGTCGGGTTTTTCTCTACATGCACATGACTAGTGTGAGTATATATATATATATATATATATATATAGGTCTGGAGGAGGAAGTGGAGTATAATAAAAATGGCCAAGGATGCGTGTTTTAGAGACACTCACGACTAGCACCCCCCCACCTTACTGTTGCATCTTTACTGATCCTATTCTGCATAACTCCTACCCCTTGTTCCCCAATTAACCCACCTCCCTACAGTCACACATATCGGATATATATCATCTACCTGCTGTTTCGGGGACTAATTGTATTAAGGGGGTGGTTCACCTTCATGTTAACTTTTAGTATGTTATAGAATAGCTAATTCTAAGCAACTTTTCATTTAGTCTGCATTTTTTCTTTTTTTACAGCTTTTTAATTATTTGCCTTCTTCTTCTGACTCTTTCCAGCTTTCAAATGGGGGTCACTGACCCCATCTAGAAAACAAATGCTCTGTAAGGCTAAAAGTGTATTGTTATTGCTACTTTTTACTTTTACTCATATTCATATTCAGTTGGACTGGCCCACTGGGATATCAGGAAAACTCCCAGTGGACTCAAGTGTCAGTGGGCCCTCCTGCTTCTAACCATTTGGCCTGTTTCATAGTCAATACCTACTTCTATATGGGAACAGAGAGGCTAAATAGATTGAATAATAAATGATAGAATAGAAAGATAAGACACTTGAAGAATAGAGGTTGAGTGAGGTGAGGAAGAGGAGAAATAGTTTGGAGAATGGGCCAGTGGACTAAGGTTTTCTGGTGGGCCCCTGGCATCCCAGTCCAACACTGTTCATATTCCAGTCTCTTATTCAAATCAGTGCATGGTTTCTAGAGTAATTTGGACTCTAGCAACCAGATTGCTGAAATTGCAAACTGCAGAGCTGCTGAATAAAAAGCTAAATAACTCAAAAAACCACAAATAATAAAAAATGAAAACAAATTGCAAATTGTCTCAGAATATCACTCTCTACATGATCGTTAAAAGTAATTTAAAGGTGTACAACCCCTTTAAAAGCAAGGAAGATATGTGCTGCTAAAAATGCCCCCAGTAGCTCCCCATCCTATTTTCATTACTAACATCTGTGAGAGCTGTAGCCTCTTTTTTCTCTAAACATGTTGATCATTTCTGCCAACACCTAAGCTTCGCTTCCCAACAGCAGCTCAGAGCTCACTGAGCATGTGCAGTGCCACTGACTCTCGAAAGATGGCCCAACAAGATGGTGAGCTTCTATGGACAACGGTGAAGGCCTGAATAATTTAGTTATAAGGCTGCTGAACCTCAGGGCTGGTACAGTATAAATTTAGCCAGACTCACTTTTAGGGGTGCAGTTCCTTTAACTGATGTAACCATATAAAAACACAAACTGATGCTGGTCAAGTCCTAATATTATTGTCATAAATATTAGCATCTGTTCCAGTATTTTTTTTACATTTTGGGAACAGCACCCGGTATTTCCTGCATTTGTCCAAAAAAAGGATCTTTTGGTTTTTTTTTAATATATTGTAACAATGAGTTGAACTACTGTAATTTGCGGGTTGCAAAACATCCCTCCTCCTCTTTTTTTTTTATTTGCTCGATCCTTGAACAAAGATGAAACAAAAATCAGATAAGTGTTAGCTTCTAAACGCTGCTTTGTGTTTTTAATTGAAATACGACAAAGCTATTGATTGAGCTGTCGGCTCTTATCAGTGTTCCTGGAGAGGCTCTGACTCCGATGGCGAATACAGATTTCGAACGTAGAACAATGGACAAAATAATTACTGCAAATTCTCCTCTGTGATTGCTGAATCAGGACTTGTATGACAAGCCTCATATTGCCATCCATTGGATCGTGGTTAAGTTCCCCTTTAGGGTCAGGGCACACGCAAAGATTCAGGGAGATTTAGTCGCCCGGTGATAAATCGCCTCTTCTTCGGGCGACCAATCTCCCCAAACTGCCTCCAGCCGGCTAGAATCAGAATCGCCTTATGGGATGGCACTCAGATCGCTTAGTTTTCCAAAGTTTCCTCGTGAGACAACTTTGGGCGACTTCGGAAAACGAAGTGCTCCGAGTGCCATCCCGCCGGCGATTTCTATTCTAGGCGGCGGGAGGCATTTCGGGGAGATTAGTTGCCCCGAAGAAGAGGAGATTTGTCGCTGGGTGACTAATCTCCCCAAATCTAAGCGTGTCTCTGCCCTTAGATTTCTGCTCAGGCAATATATTGATTTTAATATCATTTTTTTTCTTAAGAACTGTGAATGTTTTTTTAATATAAATAACTGCTTTCAGTGGTGACATTCGCATTAGGGGAATGGGCTGCTGCAGGTCGATAAATAATTGAATTAGCGCATAGCAGAGAAATAATTGTTCTATTACACAGCAGGCAGCCGCCACCACCGTGTTGCGCAGAGAGAGCGTGCGGGGATATTAATGATCTGCTTTCCCTGATAAAGGCAAGGCAGGCGGCTTTTCTTGGCGATAAGAGCGACACTTAAGATAAAAGTAATGATCAGCTGGGGATCTGGATGTCGGAAGCAAGAACAATGCCAAGTGTGGCCTTGAATGAAAACATGGAACGTGGGAGGGTAAAGGGGAGCTGATCACCTGTGAGTTTAATTCAGGGCTGGGGTTTGGAGTTGGGCATGGAGGACATCAGAGGAGGCAGAATGTAGATAATGTTACAAAGGATATATTATTTTGGTAGATATTTTCAGAGAAATACATCAAGGAACAGCAATAAGTAGGCTTAAAGGGATTCTGTCAAAGGAAGACATGTTTATTTTACAAAATGCATCTGTTAATATATTTCTTCCTGCAGAATCCTGCGCTGAAATCCATTTTTGAAAAAAGGAAATAGATTTTTTTTTATATTCAATTTATATTATATTTAATTTGGCATGGGGCTAGACATGTTCTTAGTTTCCCAGGTGCTCTCAGCCATGTGACTTGTGCTCTGATCAGGGTTGCCAGGTCTAATTTTCAAAACCAGCCAAAGTCGGTTAAAAAACATCCCAAAACAGGCCGAGGCACTATAAAAGTAGCCCAAAAATAGCACAATATGTGCAGTGAAAAAAGTAAAAAAAATTAAATAAATATGAAAAGAATGCCTTTTTAAAATTTTCAGATTGGCAAATTTATTCATGAAGAATAACTACAGAGGGGGGCCTAGGAGGTATAGGGGCCCCATAAGGCCCTAGTACATGAACAATTTCAATAAATATTGGTAAAAAAGGTCAACCTTTAGTCATTTTGGCCAAAAATTGTCTGAAATTGAGGAAAGTCACCGGAGAATGCAAAAATGCTTAAGATTTATGGGAGACTGGGGTACAGAGCCCAAAATCTGGTAACTCCTGACTTCTACACAAGTCAGTCCCATTGCATGCTGGTATTGTAGTCTTACATTAAACTTGGCAATTGGCAAAACTACATTACCCAACATGCATTGGGAGACACAGGATTGGCACATTAGAGTAAGATGCTAGTTTCCAAAGAGTCCTGTCTCACTGCCAGTCGGATATTGGTTAAATCCTAGACATGGTAGTGATTTGGGCCTCATTGCTTCTAAATGTTACCTTCTTTAGGGCTTTCCAACCTTAACGTGGACATACAGCAGGACAACAGTTGAAGAGACAGAAGGTATCATAGGGCAAGAACGTTATTGCAGATATTACAGATTCTAGCCCTTCAGTTGTTATAGTACAACTTCCAGTTCAACACAGGCTGAAGTGACAAATATTATGCTCTCACTATGTCTAAATAAGGCTTTGATGTTATGTTGCTGCAACTTCTTGGGTTCCACATAAAGTGATGTCACTCCAGGCAGGTACCCTGTGTGTGTCTTTCTCTCTCTGAATAACTTTGTGTGTGTGTCTTTCTCTCTCCATCTCTGTCTCACAGTTCCTTTGTTCTGTCGCCTCCTGTAAACCTGCCTTCCTTATCATTTTACATATTGTGTTAATTTTCCTTGTGTTTTTTCTCACTGTCTAACCTAAGGGGCTGTCTTACATTTTCTCCTCCGCACTCCATCAATCAGCAAATTTCTCCTTGCTCTTTCCTATCTTCTCTAATCATTCTTTATCCAAGTCTGTGTTTTCAATCTATTTCCTGCATCACCTGCTTGGTGCTACATGTTATTACCCACCTCTATGGACAACAATACTGCGTATGCTTGAACTTTTTTGTTTTGAGAAGTTTGCTTCCATATTTTATTCCCCAATATGCAGACCAACATGTAAAGGCTCATACATGCCTATATATAGCTGCTCAGTTTGGCAGAAACGGAGTGGTGATATCACTCCAACTTGCAGTACAGCAGTTTGTTAGATCACACGTAACATGACTGGGGGTACCTGGGGAGCTGACAACATGCCTAGCCCCATGTCAGACTTATTAAACAAAATATAAAAAAATCAGTTTGCTCTTTTAAAAAACAGCTTTCAATGCAGGATTCTGCTGGAGGAGCACTAATAACTGATGAATTTTGTAAACAAAAAAAACAAAACATTTTTTTAAGGAATAAGGAGAGCTTTGAAACTGCGGAACTGACTCCCTGAAGTGCTTGTACTGGCAGATAAATTAGATGGCTTCAAGAAAGGGTTGGATGCCCGTTTAGCAAAAGATTCCTAAAAGAGGGGGCACTCTAAGGACAATACTCTATACAGTGTGTATTATATATATATTACATCTTACTCAATGCTTGCTTCGTTTGTTATCTCTGATTAAGATGGATATGCGCCTTCAGCTTCCATTCCTACTGATATAAATCAAACACCCTCATACATATTTATAGCAAACTGTTTGCTAAGAATCTTTCATTACGAAGCTTAAAGGAATTAAGCACCACACCAACAACGACGCATAATAAAATGTAGGGGCTTTACCTGTAGCAAATGATTTAAAGAGCCAACAGCATGAAAACATCTTTCAACCTCGGTCTGAAAATTCTGTATCTGTTGAACCCAATATTCAGTCTTTATTCAAATAAAACATCATTTACCTTGCAAGGTTCTTGGCCAAGTCTAGAGATTTATATTTACTAAAAGTTCAGTTGAAAATAATGAGAGAAGTGTAGTTCATATCCAACAATAACAGATATCTCCCCTACTGTATTATTAACCATCCACCTTAAAGGGGTTCTTCACCTTTAAATTCATCTTTAATATGATGTAGAGAGTGATATTCTGAGACAATTTGCAATTGGTTTTCATTTTTGATTATTTGTGTTTTTTAAGTTATTGAGCTTTTTATTCAGCAGCTCTCCAGTTTGATGTTTCAGCAGTTTGGTTGCTAGTTTCCAAATTCCCCTAGCAACCATGCATTGATTTGAATAAGAGACTGGAATATGAATAGGAGAGGCCTGAATAGAAGGATGAGTAACAAAAAGTAACAATAACTATAAAAATGTAGCCTTAGGGTGGCCCTACACGGCAGATTTAAAATCAGTTGTGTGGTCCTACCCATTTCCTTTGTATAATCCGATTGTTCGGTCCTAGGGCAGAACGTTCAGATTAACCCGATATTGCCCTGCCGTTGGTGGGCAAATCGGGGAAATATCCGGATCTTATTGTGTATGGCCACCTTAACAGAGCATTTCTTTTTTAGATGGGGTCAGTGACCCCCATTTGAAAGCTAGAAAGAGTCAGAAGAAGACGGCAAACTATTTAAAAACTATACAAATTAAATAATGAAGACCAATTGAAAAGTTGCTTAGAATTGACCATGCTATAACATACTAAAAGTTATTTAAAAGGTGAACCACCCCTTTAAATTTTCTTAGTCGTACATTTAGGACAGAGACACACGCTCAGATTCGGGGAGATTTAGTCGCCCGGCAATAAATCACCTCTTCTTCAGGGCGACTAATCTCCACAAACTGACTCCCGCCGGCTAGAATCTAAATCGCCGGAGGGATTAGTTTTCCGAAGTCGCCCGAAGTTTCCTCGTGAGGCAACTTTGGGCGACTTCACAGAATGAAGCGCACTGATTGGCATCCCGCTGGCGATTTACATTCTAGCCGGCAGGAGGCATTATGGGAGATTAGTCGCCCCGAAGAAGAGATTTGTCACTGGGCGACTACCGAATCGGATGGTATGTCTCTGCCCTTAAGGAGGATCACTCCTGTTTGTGCGCTTTCCCTTTACCCCAGAGGATTATTCACCAGATTAAGGTAGTCAGGACCTGACAGCTCTAGAGTCAACATGCAACAGATAAGGCAAAATACACAAATCTTCATTTATTTGAGATCAAAGGTGCAAAATTCAAAACATCTGCACAAGTCACAGCCGTGTTTAAAAAAAAAAATAGGCCCACGCGTAATTAAAGATTTCGGTGAAACGTCCCCTTTAAAGTACACAATCAAAAGGAATGGACTAGTATAGAAATCAAACACAATATATTTATGGGAACATTTTGTTTTTTTACCCTTATTTACTAGATATAAAGAGTACATCTATTATCAGCATTATTTCTATACAGGTATAGGATCCCTTATCCGGAAACCCGATATCCAGAAAGCTCTGAATTACGGAATGGCTGTCTCCCATAGACTCAATTTTATCCAAATAATCCAAATTTTTAAAAATGTTTTCCTTTTTCTCTGTCATACTAAAACAGTAGGTTGTACTTGATCCCAACTAAGATATAATTAATCCTTATTGGAAGCAAAACCAGCCTATTGGGTTTATTTAATGTTTACATGAATTTCTAGCAGACTTGAGGCATGAAGATCCAAATTACGGAAAGATCTGTTATCCGGAAACCCCCAGGTCCCAAGCATTCTGGATAACAGGTCCCATACCTGTACTATGTATTGCTATACTACAGGTATGGGATCCGGTATCTGATAACCCTTTATCCAGAAAGCTCCGGAGAACCGCCTCCCATAGACTCCATTTTATCCAAATAATCCAATGTTTTTAAAATGATTTCCTTTTTCTGTATAGTAGTAAAACAATATCTTGTACTTGATCCCAACTAAGATATAAATACTCCTTATTGGAGGCAAAATCCTATTGGGTTTATTTTGTATGGAGGTGCAAATAAAAGAGAGATCCCTTATCCAGAAAACCTCAGGTCCCGTACATTCTGGATAATAGATTCCATACATGTATATGATTGGCTGCCTTGAATTAATAGACATTGCCCAATGGCAAAGCAAGGTATATGACATGATTTTTGGTGGGATACTGATTAATTTTGGGGCAACAGCTTTTATTTATGTCCATGGGTAAAGAGACAAAATCTTCGTGGGGCCATAATCACAAGGAAGAAGATAGGACTCCACTGGCTACTGACTTTCAAACACAGACTAATAATTGTATTTATTGCATCACTATAACACCCTGTACAAAAATGAAACATAATACTGATATTAGAAACCACTCTGACCCCATTACTTGTTATGGACACGGAACTCCTCTGTGACTTCCAATATCCGTACAAACGACAGCTCGTGTATCCCATATACGTCTGTATTACAGTCATTATTCAGTGTGACGCGCAAACCAATTCACTGTCATAATTACATTAAGTCTCATCTCTCGGTTATTACGGCTCAGACTGAGAGAGGTTCAGACAATAAACAGTAAATACAGGGTGTAAGGAGATGAGTGTAGAACAAACAGTCTAATCATATAGACGAGAAGCAAATTAACACTACCCAAATATATACTGGTAATGGTAAATATGCCATTAAAGGCGGGGTGGATAATTCTAATTAGCAGCAAGAAATGCATGGGATCCGTTATCTGGAAACCCGTTATCCAGAAAGCTCCAAATTACAGGAAGGCCGTCTCCCATAGACTCCATTATAAGCAAATCATTCTAATTTTTAAAAATGATTTCTTTTTTCTCTGTAATAATAAAACAGTCGCTTGTACTTGATCCCAACTAAGATATAATTAATCCTTATTGGAAGCAAAACCAGCCTATTGGGTTTATTTAATATTTACATGATTTTCTAGTTTGAAGTTCTAAATTACAGAAATATCCCTTATCCTGAGTCCCGGGAATTCTGGAGAATAGATCCCATACCTGCATTTAAAAAGCAGCTATAAAGGGAAAGCTATTGAAAGGCCCACGTCAAAGTCCCAATCTTCCACTGAACCCCCTTAGTCCATCCAAGAGGTCATACAGTTGGGGTTAATTAAACTGACCTGGACAAGCCTCGGAAGGGAGGAAGCTAGAATAGTATAGGTGTGTTATTACATCCTGGTATGATATGACTAAAAAACTATAAAACACAACACTCCGAGATAGTAAAAACTATTTTGCCAATGGCACGACTTTTCAAAATCTGCACCAGCCCTTGATCATTTTATAGTGTTTTATTTGTACATATGTGATTCACCCCTGCCAGTGAGGTTTCATCTTGCACCCAATGCTGCAACAAGTGACCCGCTGTGTAGCACTTACAGTATTGTGGTATATGGAGGAGATACTATGATACTGGTGGCACAGGGGGTAGCACTTCTGCCTGACAGGGACGTTTGTATGTTTTCCCCATGTCTGTGTGACTTTTCTTTCCTCCAGAAAACTGAAAACATGTTAATTGTCTCTGGGTACAATTGTCCCTAGTGCATGAACAATGTAGAAACCTATGGGTGGTCATACACGGGCAGATTAAAGCTGACGATATTGGTCATTAGACTGATTCGGCAGCTTAGTTGCCCATGTGTGGGGGCTTCCGACGGGTCTCCCCGATCAATATCAGGCCAAAACTCAGCCAGATATTGATCGGGCAGGTGTGATTTTTCCTGTGATCGAGGACTGCATCGGCTAGTTTAGGGATCCCCAACCTTTACAACCCGTGAGCAACATTCAGAAGTAAAAGGAGCTGGAGAGCAACACTAACATGAAAAATGGGGTGCCAAATAAGGGCTGTGATTGGCCATTTAGTAGCCCCTATGGGGATTGTCAACCTACATTGAGACTCTGTTTGGCAGTGCACCTGGTTTTTATGCAACTAAAACTTGCCCCAAGCCTGGAATTAAAAAATAAGCAACTGCTTTGAGGCCAAGGGGTTGGAGAGAAACATGTTGCTCCAGAGCTACTGGTTGGGGATCACTGCTAGTTGATGGGGTCCTAGAACCCATCGCCGACCATTTCCTTCATATAATCCGATAGTTTGGCCCTAGGGCCGAACATTCAGATTAGCCCAATATCGCCCTGTCGTTGGTGGGCGTATCAGGGAAAGATCCACTTGTTTGGTGACCTCTCCAAATGAGCGGGTCTTATTGTGTATGGCCACCTTTAGACTATAAGCTCCACTGGGGCAGGAACTGATGTCAATGATGAACTGCAGAACATGTAGGTGCTATAGAAATAAAGCATTATGATATATGACCCCACTGAGATGGCAACTTCAACAAAGTCCAAGAGCCAGAATTTATGGGAATGTGAATAAAACACTGTACCATTTTACTAAACTGGAATGAGGCTTAATGGGTTTAATGAGATTTGCCATCTATATTAAGGCTGGAGTTACATCTTAATATAAACAAGATACTCAACTCTGCAGGGAGTTACACCAGACAATAACATCATTCTTCCACTGTAAATTTACATAATTGACACATGAGAAAAGTATGGGATAATCAACCCCTACTCCCACCAGATTCCAGTCATTACAGTAAGACACAGCCCATCTACAGTTTTTCACAACGTTTTTTCTTTTCAAAACAATCTATGGCATTGACCTTAGCAGTGGTGAGCAGAACCATGGAAGAGAATTAGTAGCAGGTAAATTGGCAGATTATCTAAAGCATTACAGATAAATAGGCAAATTTAAGAGAAATTTGGTTTAAGGGGAATTCAGATAACTACTTATTATTACTACAGTATATACGGTAAAAAAAAAACCAATCATGGAAACTAAGCAATGAAGCAGAAATAGAAGCTACAGCCATGACTACCTGTATAAATAGTAGACTATGAATATCAAGGAAGATGATGATTCTGGGCTGAAACCCTCGAATGAAATTTGCTCTGAGAAGAAATTGGATGAGACTGAGAATGAATCCCAACAAGAAGAGAAGTAATATCATTAAAGGACAAGGAAAGTCTAAAATAGAATAAGGTTAGAAATGCTGTATTTTGTATACTAAACATAAACATGCACCACAAGCCTAATCAAAACAAATGATTTATGCTTTCAAAGTTGGCTACAGGGGGTCACAATCTTGTAACTTTGTTAAACATCTTTGCAAGACTAAGATGACTGTGCACATGCTCAGTGTGGTCTGGGCTGCTTAGGGATTGTCATAAATGATCAAAACAGCACATGTCAAATAATATCTGCCAGAAGTGGATACAGCAAGACTGATTAATAATCAGAATATACAGACTGCACTGGGTCCTGTGTTGTCATGTAATCTAATGTGGATTTTATAGTTTTTGTATTGTTTAATACAAACTTTCTCCAACTCTGCAGAACCAGTGGCTGCAGCAAAATAATCCTCCAAATAGAATCCCAGTTTATCTGTTCAAATCTTTGTCCCTGCAGCTGGAGTTGGAAACAGTAAAGGGGATGTAAAGGCAAAAATAAAATCTAATACAAATCTCTACACAGTCGCTGACTGCTCTACAGGGAAACAAACAAAGCGGCTTGAGATCTGTATGGCTGGGAAGTAAGGCGGGAGCTCCCCCTGCTGTTCATAAGTATGATTATTTCCCTGCAGAGCAGTTAGGGACCGTCTGACAATTTCTATCCACAGCAGTAAATTAAGGGGAATTTCACTGCATACAGTCAGGTTACTTATAAAAACAGAACAGAATTTTTAATTGAAGTATATTGGAGATAGGTTTCTTTTTCATTAAAGAAAGTAAGAATGGGGTTTTATTTTTTTTTTGCCTTTACATGCCCGTAAAATAAAAGTAGCATGGGCTTAGCAAAAGGAAAAGAGGAGATGTCCAAACTGAATGAGGGTGAAGACAACTTTCTTGAATCCCCTGACACCTTCATGCATGGAGCAAAGGTGCTTACACAGAAAAGTCCTTGATGGGTAGAAGGGAAGACAAAATGAAGTAAACATATGAGAAAGCTTGGACTAAAACAGGCCTTAGGGTGTATTTCAGTTAAAGCCTTTTTGGAGGACCTTTGGTCAAGGATCCAGTAGCTCACGAGTCCCCAACCCTTTTTACCTGTGGGCCATATATTTAAAAAAAGTTGGAGAGCAACACAAGCATGAGGAAAGGGTGGCCAAATAAGAGCTGTGATTGGCTATTTGGAAGCCCCTATGTGGACTGGCAGTCTTCAGACTCTGTTTGGCAGTAAACCTAGTTTTTATGTAACTTGCCTTGAATTCAATAATAAGCACCCGCTTTGAGACCACTGGGTGCAAAATCCAAGGGGTTGGTGGGCAACATGTTACTCACGAGCCACTGCTTGGAGATCACTGGCTTTAAGGAGAACTAAACCTTAAAAAATAATTTGGCTAAAAATGGCATATTTTATATGCTCAACTTATTGCACCAGCCTAAAGTTTCCGCTTCTTAATAGCAGCAATGATCCAGGACTTCAAACTTGTCACAGGGGGTCACCATCTTGGAAAGTGTCTGTGACACTCACATGCTCAGTGGGCTCTGAGCAGCTGTTGAGAAGCGAAGCTTAGGGCTCGTCACTAATTATCCAGCAGAAAATGAGGTTGGCCTGTAATATAAGCTGATGCTACAGGTTTGCTGATTATTAAATTCTGATGCTAATTGCACTGGTTTCTGTGCTGCCATGTGGTAATTATCTGTATTAATTACTAATCAGCCTTATATTGTGACATTTCTATTCTATGTGTACTGTATATTGTGAGTGGGTCCCTAAGCTCAGAAAGTGACAGCAGTACAGAGCATGTGCAGTGAAAAGAAGATGGGAAGCTACTGGGGCATCTTTGGAGACACAGATTTTTACTGCTAAAGAGCTGTGGTTGCCTTGGACTGGTACAGAAGCCCAAAATATCTTTAGTTTTCCTTTAACTCATAACAAAGTATTGTAAAACCAGTATTCTAAAACATTGCTTTATCAGTGATTTAGTCATAGTTCTAAGAATATCTAGGACAGCAAACAGGCATTGTGCATGTAGGACAACAAATAGGCATTGTTCCTAAATTTACCTTGACTGACTCCAGGATGAAACTCCAAGCCTCACAGTGGAGGATCAGCCCCACAGTTTCAGAATCATTGCCTTATCAAAGAAAGGTATAGATTAAATAAAATGAATGAATTCAAGTGAATATTAGAGAGTCTGCAAAGAAGAAAAGTCATTTAAGAATAGATCAACAAGGGGTGATAACTGATAAACTGGAAGAAGACAAAGTAGGGCAGAGAAGGAATAACCTCTTCAAACAGAAAAGGAAGAGATGTGCCATCACTATCACCTGGGGTTAAAGTGCATTATCCAACATGGATTAGTTCATTGTTACATATATATACAGTATAAAATAGGAGTGATTTTTATAGGATTCCTACATTCCAAGGGGCCTGGTATTCTCTCTGAATGTATAACAAGAAGGGGAAACATCTGTAGCCCAGATTAGCCAGTGAGCGTCACTCAGATCCAGCAAACATGAGTCAAAATGTTAATTAATTGTCAGATCCAATCATTCAGCTTTAATTCCATCCTTCGGATTTTAGCTTCCCTTTCCATCCACAGGCGGTTCCAGGTGCCTACTCCTGTGGCTGAGGGAGCTCTCCCGTGCGGTGACAAACCAGCCATCTGGAGCGAATCATTCAGGCTGAAGATGGGAACTGGAGGTAGGGAATGTAATGTGTATTTACCGGCGCAGGGTTATTCCACATGTGCCCAAGTGTTAGTAAATCAGAGCAGTCTTGAAGCCAGAGCTGACAGGAAGCTTCTAATTTCAGCAGTTCCTTCTAAGATGTGTAGGGAAGCTATCATGGGATTTCCACTTCCTGCAGAATTTTAATTCACACAAGGGAATACCTGAGCTGACATTCATTTTTCCCTTCTATACAAGAACACTTGTAGCTGGCTGTTCCTGTTGCAGCTGTGCCAATATAGTATATTTATTGTATAGGTGCCAATATAATATAGTTGTCCTTATAAGTCCATGACCCAAATGACAACAAACCTTCCTCACAACCCAATGGTTTCTTTCAAGAGACTATGAAACCAAGGGACAGATAATAATGTTTGGAAATGGGTGAAAATAAAGGCAGAATCAGTTAGAAGTCCAAAAAACCTAGGACAGTTCTTCTTCTCAAAATATAAGGCTGTCTCATCATGGTAGCCCAAAGACATGTGTGGGGGCCCCAGTCTGAAGACCACTTTGAATGAGATGTGGCAGTATTTATTTCTGGAAGCTGAGCTTGAAGGCAATTCAGGATGAGATTGTGGGTTCTAGATATTATTAGAACTTTGGCCGAATGTATCTTACAGTCAGGTTTCCATATATTTTAATATTGTTATGAGCTAAGGCCGGCCAAGACCAATTTTTGGACCTGAAAGGAAGAGTTGAACTGAAAAAGATCCCAAACTTTAGGATCGACTGTAATTGGTGGGGGGGGGGCAAAACCATTGGTGTAACCATAGCAAATTCAATTTAGTTCCCCAAAATATTGGAAAGTTGACCCATTCCACCAAGTTATATTGATATTGCCCTTCAGATGCATTGCCGGAAATAATAATTCATATTATGTTCTGTGATATTCATCTTGTATTTCTTAAACTGTTAATAAAAAACTATTGAAAAGAAAGTGCTCATTATTACAGCCTTACTGGGTCCCCCCATGCTCCTGGCCCCCCCTGCAACAGCATGGTTGTCTTGGGTGGGGGCAATTCTTAAAGGCCATTAAGGGTGCTATCCTAGACAGTGGTGTAACTATTGGGGCATCCCCAAAAAAATACATATATATCTATCACCTATAGACTACAATGAAATATTACCCCAAGTGGATAATGAATCATGAACAATAGTTAAATACTTGCCTCTATTCCTTTTTGTGGTTGAAGTTTTACATGTTTTTTTTTTGGAATCCATAGCAGATTGGTGGAATGTACTTTGGGTACTACATAAAGGAGAATGTCAAGTGCAGTGATATCATTTTTTAATTATTGTAGGCTAAAGGCTAATGATGTCTAATGACATCATCCCCAGCTGATAGCAAATATTGATATGTCAACTATGATGTCATGACCGACCGTAAAGCAAGGATCAATAACCTATTCGTAATTAAAGCAATAATTGTTTGGCCGCTGGGGTCAGTGATCCTCATTTTAAATCTGGAATGATGCAGAAGAAGAAGTCAAATATATCAAGAAATAAATAAAGACCAATTGAAAAGTTGCTTAGAATAAGACATTCTATGATTTACTAAAAGGTAACTTTAAGGACCAGTAACATCAATTTTTTTTATTAAAAAATTTGTTAGTGTAGAACGAAAAAAAAACACAAAGACATATTAAACTTTTAAGCCTATTAAGAAATAACTTACCGAAACTCCGCTTATGCGAAAAGGCGATCCGGCAATCCATCGTTCGGTGCTTGATTTTGCCTCCCTGCCTTCCTTATAGGAGATAGCCAGGGAGGAAAAATCGAGCTCCGAATGATGGATTGTCGCCATGTTGCCTTTTCTAAAGAGGAGTTTCAGTTAATTATTTCTTAATAACAACTTAGCGTTTTTGAAGTTTAATATGTCTTTGTGTTTTTTTTTGTTCTACACGAACAAATTTTTTAATAAAAAAAATTTATGTTACTGATCCTTTAAAAGAGATCTACCCCTTTAAAGTCATATGACTTTGCAGAATCGCCCAACGCAAGTTTTTTTGTGGATGATGCTTTGAGACTTTGGTCAAGATCCCAAAAAAATTTGAGCCTATAAATAATCCTTATTTAATTATATTTGTAATCATTTATATGTGTAAGCTGTCAGCCATACTGTTACTCATATGAGCAACCAGAGAAAAACTGAGCCCCAACGGCAGAATGGTAATTAGCAATCCTTTAATTAGCAAGGAATATTTTGTTCACTAGGGATGCACCGAATCCACTATTTGAGATTCGGCCGAATTTCTGAATCCTTGGTGAAAGATTCGGCCGAATACATAACCTAATTGAATCCTAATTTGCATATGCAAATTAGGGTCAGGAAAGGAAAAAGTGGGGGAAAAAATTGTTTTCCCTTCCCTACCCTTCCCTTACATATGCAAATTAGGATTCCAATTCGGTTCAGCCAGGCACAATGATTCGGCTGAATCCAAAACCTGCTGAAAAAGGCTAAATCCTGGCCGAATGCTGAACCGAATCCTGTATTCGGTGCATCCCTAACTTAAAAGTAAGGACATAACTTTATTGGCATATTAGTTGCTAGAAGCTGCCATACCAGTTGCCCTACTCATCTGAAATGAGGCCCAACACAGTTTATTGTGGGCACAAAACATTTTTCCATACATCTGATTTATACTTACACAATTGTGGGAACTAGCCAACGCATTTTATCCCCGGTAAAGAAAACATTTATCTGAAATATCGTCAGTGCCCATGAGAATAGGGTAAAATAAAGCACAGGGAAGTTTCTTTTAAAAAACAGAATTTTGCAGGCAAGGATCTTAAAATCACCAATAATAATTAATTGCAATTAATTAATTGTAATTAAAAGTCGGGGCATTTGGAGGCTGCATTTTTTAGTGAGAAAAGCTTTTATTTCCAGTGCTCTATTTGCCATTGGCGCCCCTCTAGGCACACAAGAAATGGAACCCCTCAAGCCAGTAGAAAAATGACACCCCCTCCTCACAGATATCTGTTCCCAGAAATATCCCGTGTTCTCTCTCTCTCTCTCTCCCTCTCTCTCTCTCTCTCTCTCTCTCTCTCTCTCATGTATAAATATATATCTGGATTTTCTAAGGACTCTACTCAGAAAAGCCTTTTTGCTAAACACAGTCTTTATTCCAGGTAAATTCACTGTACAGATTGAAGGATCATTTAGCCTTGCATTTATTGAGTGGCTCTGGACCTACATGACTCATAACTTGACTTTCTCCTCTCTTGCTGAAGCTGTACAAATGAATTGACTAGCCTGGGGCACAGATGCTTCCCAACACTCCTCATTGTCAGGCAACCTCGGAGCAGCCACAAATGCTCCCACACTGCTAAATGTGCCTGGAGAAAGACATGAGCCTACGCATAATTGCCTCGCAAGGTAAACATCTCTCCAATCTCTTTTCTATTCTGGCCTCTATCCCAAATTTCTGTACTCCTAAAGTATTATAGGCAGTAATGCTGGACACCCTGTTAGTTATTATTGTGATGTGACCTGAAGCCACTATGGTGGTCCCAAACACCACTCCATGACATCTGCATAAAATAAAATAGCACAAATGAACACCAAGGCCTGAACCAAACAGTGTAGGCCAGGGGTCCCTAAGTCACATTTAAAGGAGAAGGAAACCCCCTGGGTGCAAAACCCCTCCCCTGTGTTGCCCACCCTCCCTCCTACCCCCTGGCCTACCTGTCCCGCTGGGCAAATGCCCCTAACTTGTTACTTACCCTTCTGCGCAGGTCCAGGCCACGGAGTTCACAGATGCCATCTTCTTCCACACAATCTTCTTCCTGCTTTGACCGGCGATTTGGCGCATGCGCAGTAGGAGCATTTTGCCAGTATGGATCTACTGCGCATGCGCCAAAAGTCACGAAATCTGAAAACTTTGTGACTTTTGGCGCATGTGCAGTAGATCCGTACCGGCGAAATGCTCCTACTGCACATGCGCCAGTCAAAGCAGGAAGAAGATCGATTGGAAGAAGATGGTGTCCGAAGAACTCAGTGGACTGGACCTGCTCAGAAGTGTAAGTAACAAGTTAGGGGCATTTGCCCAACGGGACAGGTAGGGAGGAGGGAGGGGAAGCAACACAGGGGAGGGGGGAGGGTTTTTGCGGCCACTGGGTTTCCTTCTCCTTTAAATACAGTATAAAAAGAGTTGGGGAGCAACACAAGCATGGGGATACCAAACAAGGGGCTATGATTGGCTATTTGATAGCCTCTATGTGGACTGGCAGACTACAGTAGACTCTGTTTGGCAGCACACCTGGTTTTTATACAACCAAAACTCGCCTCCAAGCCTGGAATTCAAAAATAAGCACCTGCTTTGAGGCCACTGGGAGCAACATCCAAGGGGTTGGTGATTAATATGTTGCTCAGGAGACACTGGTTCGGGATCACTACTATAGCGTCTCGATGTTGGAATCCTTAATTGGAAAAAATGGCAATACAGGTGGGACTGCTCGGAACCTGGGGTTTTCCGGATAAAAGGTTTTGCCGTAATTTAGATCTCCATGCCATACATCTATTTAAAAAATCCTTCAAGCATTAAATAAACCAAATAGGCTTGTTTTGCCTCCAATAAGGATTAATTATATCTCAGTTGGGATCAAGTACAAGATACTGTTTTATTATTACAGAGAAAAGGGAAATCATTTTTAAAAATGTGAATTATTTTGGTTTCTGGATAACAGATCCCATAACTGTATCACAAAATATTTTAAGAATTAAAGAAGCTTACAAAATTGGCTTTGCCACATTTCTTAGAAAGGCATGATGTTGATTAAATATTTACATTCAAAAAATATTAGCCCAGTTTATCTGCCTTTAACCATAGGCTTAGTGGTCTTCTCACACACACACAGACCTGCCTCTTTCAACTCAACTTTAACTCCTCCTTTAAGCAGTTCCACAACAAACTTAAACCCAATTCCTTGCCTATACCTCAATGCTCTTGGACTGATCTGACCACTCATTTGGGGGTTGAAAGTCTGGACTGGCTGTTGAGATGGGCAAACATCAAGTTCTGAATTTGTCATGAATTTGGTTCTGAATTTAGTTCTGAATTTGGTGATGAATTTGGTGATGAATTTGGTGATGAGACAGAAGAGATGGCACTATATATATATATATATATATATACTGTATGTTGTATAAAGGTCTATTTGTATTAGCGTGTTGCCAACTGCCAAGCAAGAAGTTCTTTGACTGGTCTGGCCACTCGTTTGGGGGTTGAAAGTCATCATTTTGTAGCTTATATACATTCAGGTATCTGTTGGGTGTGCTCAATGCCTGCTATATTAATATTCTTGTACAAGTCTGAGATCACTTATCAAAAAAACCCATTCAGTAATAAAAGTCGCAAAGAGCAAAACAATTCGCACCAATAAGACTAAAAATCCACATCTCGCAATGTAATATTGTTCCTTAAACTGTTATTGCATTGCGAATTTTAATTGCGCACTCATAAGAAGTGCTTGAAGGTGTCGTAACCTTTTGGAGCAAACATAACGACTTTTTCAGTAAGAAGTTTTATTACATTGACTGCTCATTGGCGCAAACTATAAAATTCGCAAATGGTCTTTCACTGTCGGAAGTGGCCGCTAAACAGTTTCCGGGCCGCAAAAGCCATATTAAATTCGCACAAAGCAAAATTTGTTCGCACAAAGGCATAACTTTTCGCATTGCGAATAGTTTTTCCGTTAGCGATTTTTATTACATTCCCCCGATTGTCTAGAAAGCTCCAGATTGTTGGAAGGCCATCTCCCATAGACTCCATCTCACATTTCTAAAAATGATTTCCCTTTTCTGTGTAATAATAAAACAGTACATTGTACTTGATCCCAACTAAGATATAATTAATCCTTATCCTATTGAGTTTATATAAGGTTTACATGATTTTTTTAGCAGATTTAAGGTATAGACAAACATTTTACAGAAATACCTCTTATCCGGAATACACACGCTTTCTGGCTAACAGGTCCCATACCTGTAGAAGAAATAAATACTCTGTATCTAAACATGAAAACAGTCTGCAGAATGGATATTTTTACCATAGAGGGGTTTATAAAACTGAACACACTTGGAGGTTCCATTTCTGCACAACAGGTGCATATAAGATATTCCTGTGTTCGGGCTTTTTTCTTTCTTGTAGAGTTAGCTAAATAGTTCACACTCCCTTGGGGTCCATAATGCGCTGGTAAATGCTTTAATGGCACGCTAAGTGTGAGTGCATCTGGAAAGCATGCTTAACGTGGGGCCTTGAATTATTATTGCAAACAGATGTGGCATTGCTGTACCTGCATTTGAGTGTTGCATAATTTGCCCAAGTGAGTTAGCCTTAGGTTTGGTGGGCTTGGGGTGCTCCATTCATGCCGTGTCAACCAGTGCATATCTTTCACCCTTGTGACTGCAGCATATTTAGAGGGAACACTGCAAGGTGCATCCAGAAAATTCCCAATGGCATCTAAGTGTCTCATCTGGGGATTTCCTATGATTAAGTGCTGGGTAAGCATGAAATGCGTTAGGCTCCATGTGGGGTTATTGATATGTATTTCAATATGATACAATGAACATATTTTTATAACAGAATGAATACAAAGAAAAACTTTTTTGATTATAATAAATGTCTCATAGTGATGGGTGATTAAATTCGCCAGGCGCAAATTCAGGGCTGAATTTCCTAGAATAAATTGTGAGCAAAATTGCTGGCGAAAAATCAGCCGCGTCAAAAAAATTTGGCCGCGCGTCAGAACAGCCGAGTGCATAAAAATTGTAGGGCGTCAAAATAATTTGGATGCCCATTGACATTAATGCATTTGGACATTTTGGTGTGCGTCTAAAAATTGTCGTGGGCGTCGAAATTGACAAAATTATTTTGACTGCAATGCGTTTTCGCAAGACAAATTTGCCCATCACTAGTGTCTCATCTGACTATTGTCCAGTAAGAATCAAGTTCTACTTTAGCTCATGTATGGTTAATGGTCATGCAAAGCACATACCTGATTAAGGCTGGCATTACAACGAGTTTTATTTATATTTAGCTTGTGTCCCTTGGACAAATTTGATGCAATAGCTTATACCCAGGGTGGTAGCCTTATTGGACTCGTCAAGGTGTTTTGATGACATTTCAAGTACTCTATACCCCTGATTTTGTAATTGGAACATCCCTGTTCCTCTTGGTTGTGGTAGGTGGCTCCACATTGTTCTTGAGTTTGAACACCCAGCCTCTGGGTACTGTGAAAACTCCTGCTCCTGGCAATATTATACCTATGTATCCAACATAATCAAAAAGGTGGCACAAAAAAACCTTTTGTTCAGTTACACCTAACTAAGTGGTTATGGATGGTGGCAACTGTGTTTTAGAGAAGAGACACACGTGGAGATATGGGGAGATTAGTTGCCCGGCGACTAATCTCCCTGCAATGCCTTCCCGCCAGCTAGAATCTAAATCGCCGGTGGGATGGCAAACAGAGCGCTTCGTTTTCCGAAGTTGCCCCATGACAAGCCTCAGCGAAGCTCTCCGAGTGCCATCCCACCGCCAATTTAGAGATCTAGCAGGCGGGAAGGCAGTTCGGGGAGATTAGTCGCCCGAAGAAGAGGCGATTTGTTGCCAGGTGACTAAATCTCCCCGAATCTCCATGTGTGTCTCTGTCCTTACAGTTGGAAAGTCATGTGATTTACAGCACTTATCAAAGCACATACCTCTAGTTCAATACTTAGGTAATCAGTCGTTTAATTATTACCTTTTAAATAAGCCTGCAGAGACCGGAGGTAAATATTTCTCTGGTGCTCCAAGCAAGGAATTCATTTTGAGGCGCAGTTGTGTTGCGACACACAATAGGCAGCCAGTAATAAAAAGAAATGCTATGGTCTAATCTGTCTGAAGTCGTCTTAAAAAGGGGGGATCTGAAAAATCTTGAAGGTCATTCGAGCTCCCTTTTTTTTTTAATCAAAGAAAAATCCTTTTAAAGGAGTGGACACAAATTGAATTGGGTTATCAGAGAGATTAATGCAAATAACATGCCTTGTGCTGGAATGGCAGGTAAGAAAAAGCTTTGTGATCTAATGCAGCACTACAGGCTCATGTCTCAAGCCCATAGATATATTTTCATGAAGGGTTTGGAAATGATGCCCCCCCCCAACATTATCTGCATTAAATTGCTGGTTTGACAGGTAGTTTTTATATGCACAATTGACAATGTATTGCCCTGTGTTTCTAGTTTCACTGCAAGTTAAAATGTGTCTCACTTTTATGCTTCAAACACCCAACAACTGTAATTGTCTGAAGAAATTCTATAATGCCTTCTCTGAAAGCCTAGTTTGAAGGTCTCTTAGGATGAAATTTGGGGTGAATATGTATTTGTTGTCCTAGATATCCTTGAAACTATAGCTGAATTAATGGTAGACTGATATTTTCATATACTGTACAGTCATATGAGAAAGTTTGGGAACCCCTCTCAGCCTGCATAATAATTTATTTCATTTCCCAGGAACATCTGAGTACTGGCGTGTTTTCTGAGCAAAGATTTTTAGTGAAGCAGTATTCAGTTGTGCGAAATTAAATCAAATGTGAAAAACTGGCTGTGCAAAAATTTGTAATATGCTCATTTGAATGCATGTAACTGCTCAATACTGATTACTGGCAACACCAAATTGGTTGGATTAGCTTGTTAAGCCTTGAACTTCATAGGCAAGTGTGTCCAATCATGAGAAAAGGTATTTAAGGTGACCAATTGCAAGTTTGACTCTGTTTGACTCTCCTCTGAAGAGTGACAGCATGGGATCCTCAAAGTAACTCTCAAAAGATCTGAAAACAAAGATTGTTCAGTATCATGGTTTAGGGGAAGGCTACAAAAAGCTATCTCAGAGGTGTAAACTGTCAGTTTCAACTGTAAGGAATGTAATCAGGAAATGGAAGGCCACAGGCACAGTTGCTGTAAAACCCAGGTCTGGCAGGCCAAGAAAAATACATGAGCGACATATTCGGAGGATTGTGAGAATGGTTACAGACAACCCAAATATCACCTCCAAAGACCTGCAAGAACATCTTGCTGCAGATGGTGTATCTGTACATCGTTCTACAATTCAGCGCAATTTGCACAAAGAACATCTGTATGGCAGGGTGATGAGAAAGACCAACACAAACAGAGTCACTTGTTGTATGCAAAAGCTCATTTAGACAAGTCAAAGTCATTTTGGAACAAAGTGCTTTGGACTGATGAGACAAAAATTGAGTTATTTGGTCATAATAAAAAGTGCTTTGCATGGCAAAAAAAACACTGCATTCCAAGAAAAACACCTGCTACCTACTGTCACATTTGGTGGAGGCTCCATCATGCTGTGAGGCTGTGTGACTAGTTCAGGGACTGGGGCCCTTGTTAAAGTCCAGGGTCAGATGAATTCAACCCAATATCAACAAATTCTTCAGGATAATGTTCAAGCATCAGTCACAAATTTGTAGTTACGCAGGGGTTGGATATTCCAACAAGACAATGACCCTAAACACAACTGGAAATCTACAAAGACATTTATGCAGAGGGAGAAGTACAATATTCTGGAATGGCCGTCACATCATGAAAATTCTATGGGATGATTTGAAGCAGACTGTCCATGCTCGGAAGCGTCAAATTTAACTGAACTGGAGAGATTTCGTATGGACGAATGGTCAAAAATACCTCCATCCAGAATCCAGACACTCATCAAAGGCTATAGGAGGCATCTAGCGGCTGTTACATTTGCAAAGGGAGGCTCAACTAAGTATTGATGTAATATCTCTGTTGGGGTGCCCAAATTTATGCACCTGACTTATTTTGTTATGATGCATATTGCATATTTTCTGTTAATCCAATAAACTTGATGTCACTGCTGAAATACTACTGTTTCCATAAGGCATGTTATATATTAAAAGGAAGTTGCTACTTTGAAAGCTCTGCCAACGATAAACAAAACTCCAAAGAATTAAGAGGGGTTGCCAGACTTTTTCATATGACTGTATCTATATGTATTTCAAGAGCTATAGTGGTACCTAAGCAAAGGTTGAATCATGAAGGGATGGGGGCTGGTCAAAGGATGGACATTGAAGTGGGGCTTGAACTGAAAAGGTTTACCAAGTATCGACCAGAATATAAAACAATGGCAGGCTTTGTTTTTTAAAGAGAACAATGGGGTCTGCAAGATGGGCAAACTGCTTTAATTGCAAATTATTGGCCTCCATAAACAATAAAATCCCATTCCGATGGCTGTTTCCACCTATAACACTCATTCCACCACTCTGATCAAGGTCTTCATAGACTTCTTTGTATTCCAGGCAAAACATGAGGGGAAAATGAAAGCAGAACACCTTCTAATCTACATCACATAAAGGGTTAAAGTAGATCTCAATGAAAATGTCCACTACTTCCATTAAACGGTCACTCTTGAATTTTATTGCAAGGCCGCTCTTCACATCCTTCTTCTTTTGCCAGAATGGCCGGCTGCCAAGGTATACATAAAAACAATCTTACAAGCGATTATATCATTTCGCATTTATAGGGAAATAACAAGTGTTTCAAGATAAGCCGAGGGCAATAGATTTTCATTGAATAAACTAAATGTTTTCATTTTTGGACAATACTTCGGAACTGAACCAACACTTACGAGACTTAGAACCGCGAAAGAATGTGAATTTTATTTCATAAATCATATAGACAGTGGAAGAGGCCAGCCCGGTTCCTATACAATAAATACTTCTAAAGGTTGTAAATTTGTATAAAGCTCCTATGAACTGTGCTTTTCGATATTATGAGCTTGTGGGATCCACAACAGACTCTTTCTTCTCTTTAAGGCATTTTATTTAAACACAGGGCTGACCATTTCAGGATCCAAAAACATAAATCATCAAAATAAATCCTGCCCACTGGGCACCACCTTCACACATGTGATGAGTTCTCTCACTAAACTGGACCCCTTGTGGACTACTAGCAAAAAAAAATTAGTTTGTAGTCAACCTTGTACTCATGATCCTTCTTTTGGGGGATTGCTCAGCCTCCTGGCTTTCCTCAGTCTCTCAGACTTTTGGTCACTTGGTCATGGCAGCACCCCAGCCCCTCTGGGAGTTATTTACACAGACAGGTAGCCTTCCTGCTGTGTCCTGCTCAGAGAGACCTTCCTAAAACTCTACAATTGAATAACTTACTACAGGACAGCCTTCCTATGGAAAGTGAGCTCCAATATGTGAGCTGGACTACTGGATCGAAGTACCTGGCTTGCCTGTTCCTTTCAGAATACTCCAGCTTCCAAGATCTGGCTACTAAAGTCGTTGAACAGCGAAACCCTTCTCTGTTTATTAAAGAGTATCTATGGTCAAAAATTTAAATCCCCCTTTGTCTTTGGGGAGTTAATATAAGTATTTTCCAATAGCGATGAATTATTTTTTATGAGCAGTTTTTCAGGCAATCGGAGGAATCATATCCCCTACATACCTGCACCAGCTTTAGCATCGAGCAGAACCGTCATGGCCCGTGGCCGTCTCCTCTTCTTGGTCCGCCTGCCTCAGCTAGTCCCGCCCGCCTACCAATGAAAAACGAGTAGGCAGTGACGGTGGGAGTGACGGTGAGGCACATCAAGCAGGCGTCTGTAAACCGTCACTGCCTACTCGTTATTCATTGGTAGGCGGGACTATCTGAGGCAGGCAGACCAAGAAGAGGAGACGGCCACGGGCCGTGACGGTTTTGCCCTAAGCTAAAGGTGGTGCAGGTATGTAGGGGATATGATTCCTCTGCGATTGCCTGAAAAACTGCTCATAAAAAATAATTAATCACTATTGGAAAAACACTTATATTAACTCCCCAAAGACAACGGGGGATTTAAATTTTTGACCATAGATTCCCTTTAATAAACAGAGAAGGGTTTTGCAAACCAAGGGTAACCCTGGGGCTGCAGCCGCCTGAGGGAGCACCCCTGATGCAATCCCCCCCTCCGCGCATAAAACTTCACCATCAGAGCATGTCTGAATTGCTAGTGCTATAGCTCTCTCTGCACTAGGGGAATCGAATTTCCAGTTTCAACCCGAAATAAAGTTAAAGGAGAAGAAAAGGCTAAAATTAAATAAGCTTTATCAGAAAGGTCTATATAAATACACCAGTAAACCCTCAGCGTAATGTTGCTCTGAGTCCTCTGTCCAAAGAAACACTGTATTTATTTCCTTCTGTTGTGTACTCATGGGCTTCTGTATCAGACTTCCTGTTTTCAGCTTAAACCTCCAGGGCTAGGGCTTGAGCATGCTCAGTTTGCTCCTCTCCCCTTCTCTGCTGTAATATGAGCCCAGAGCTATGAGTGAGCAGGGAGAGACTCAGACAGGAAGTGATGTCACAACAAGCTAATATGGCAGCTATTATCCTTAACAAACAGAGAGAGCTTTTAGAGTTGTAACTGGCCACTCACGGCCAACAGAGGGAAGGTTCTAGAAGAGGAAATAGGCATTCTTCCCCAAATGTCTGACACTTCAGTCTGAGCCCTCCTTGCCACTTAGGCATGCCACATTTTGAAGCAGGGAAGTCTAGTCAGAGGGCGTGGTGGTGTATGGGATGACATTAGGGATGGGGTGGTGCAGTTTTGGGGGACGGGTGGTGGTGTCTGGGGGCAGGGCTATGACATGCGACGATCAGAGATTGGTATAGCATCATTCATTTCAGAATTTTGTCTAGTCCGGTCCCCTCTCTCCTCTTAGGCGAGTGCGTGAACATCAATTTTCTCATGCGCACGCCCAGTCTGCGCCGTGACTGGCCAGGTTGCCTAGGGTGCCTGGCCTGGCTCTGACTATCACCACTACTCCAGGCCACCCAGGGGAGTTAGTCTCACAGTTTGGGAATCACTGACATAAACAGTCCAAAAGACAGGGGAGTGTGGGGGTCCTGTGAATAAAGATAAGCTAATGCAGGATTGGATCCCTTTATTCATTTGCTGTAGGACCCTTAGGCATTAAGAACTAGATAGTCCAGCTGTTTACCCATCCTAAGGGGTGTAGAGAATTTGCTGGAGAGTCTCAGCCACAAGGCCACTTGGAATGAAGGGATATTTACTTATCTAGATACTTTTATAAGTCCATTCTAAATACTAATTACAGTTAAAACTGGAGTGTACACTTCTTTTTACTATAGATGTTTAGCTTGACCTTTATGCTCATAGTTACACATATTTGCAACCTTATCAATGGGTAATGATCACCCTATCCAAATGCATGACCACAAAAAAAGTACCAAAAAAGTACTTCCACAAGTGATAGCTCTTAAAGGACAAGGAAAGCCTACAAACAATATGTAGTGCAGGGAAAGGCTCAAAGGCTGAAGTATGAGTTTGTTTAGAAGATCCACAGCAACTGATTTCTGCAAAGTGTTAATTACAGCTAAAACATAACCCAGAATCCATTGTTCTCCTCCCAAGACCAAGACTGTATCGCATACGCAATAGATAGGCTTCGGATTCTGCACGTGCGAACATGTTATTTGTCGCGGGAGCAGTCACAGAAGAGGAAAAGTACAGGGCAAAATTATTCTGTTTAGAAAAGGTATTTTCACATTCAAAGTAAGCGATCTGGGAGAGCAAGAGGAGACTATTTAAATGATGCAGGAAGTGGAAAACGACTTTCCTTGTCCTTTAAGCCCTTTGCAACCCAGCTGCTCAGTTTCTTCATAGATAGGCAAGCAGGAATAACTGCATATAACTGTCTTGTAACACTCTCTGTGTGAGAGAATCAAACTTAAATCACATTCCCATTCATCTCATGAGTAATCCCTATTTTGGCACTTATGTTGGGTTGAGGCAAGAGACATTTATCTGCTACCTGGGCTAGTACCCAGACTCCTGACTCTTATCGCTGGGGTAAACGTTAAGCCGTGCATTTGAAAACAAGCCCTTAAGACAGTGATTCCTTGCTTTTAGCCCTACTACAGTATTTAAAAGCTTGACATATTTGTACCATACTCCTAAAACATACCGGCGTTGTAGAGTTCAGGTTAGATCAAACGCAGCATCATTCAGTCTAGCGGGTGCTCAAGCAACAAGACCATATGTATTTACATCTGGATATAATGAATCTTTTTTTTTCAAAGCTTAATTTTAGGATGAAAACCTTTTTTTGACATTACAGCCTGCCATCTTCAGTTCCAGGCCTAGATATTATCATCATCATTAGATAAGTCACTAGCGTTCATTGATGTGGCGTGCTAGAAATTACACTCCGCTCTACATGCCGTATTACAATGGAACATCTGGAGGCCGTTTGTTGAATCACACAAAAGGACCTTCTTTATTATTTGGATTTTCCCAATTGGAACATCAAACGGCTCTTCTGAATTTTGTTTCTTTTACATTTATCAGCTGCCTTGTCTTCCTGACTTGTGTAAAAATTATATAAATTCTAATGGGATGTGTTACAACCAAAAACAGATGCCTTTTTGCATTTGCTTTTCTGTACATTAAGGGCATTTGGGATTGTCCTAACTTGGATATATTTGATACAGTCTGAAATTGCAGTTTTAACGGTCCACTATACCTTCCAGTTTCCCTTTATAATTGTATGATAGGAGATACTAAGACTAGGGATGGGCAAATTTGACCCATTTAGTTTCACCAAAAATTTGCCAGCAGTGAAATGTCGCAGACGCCCATTAAAGTCTATGGGCGTCAAATCATTTTTGACGCACTGCTAAATGTTTTTGACACGCGTCTTTTTTTTTTTTTGACACACGGTGCCTACAAGTCTATGGGCGTCATTGTCTCAATGAAACAAGGCAAAAGTCCATCCCTAACTAAGACTGCCATAAATGCTGTAAGAACATCTAGGGAGTTGAGTTCAGCTCATGGCCTAATTCTTTTCCCCCCTACCCTGAAAGTAATAATTCCTCTACCCCTTAGTATCAGGCCACAGCCACATTCAGACTTCATCATCATCATAACATAAAGGGGGAGGTTGAGTTCAACTCATGGCCCAGTCCTTTTCCCCCTACCCTGAAGGTAAAAATCCCTCTGCCCCTTAGTATCAGGCCACAGCCCCATTTGGACTTCATCATCATACTATAAATGAGGGAGTTGAGTTCAACTCATGGTCCTTTTTCATCCTACCATGAAGGTAATAATTCCTCTACCCCTGAGTATCAGGTCACAGCCCTGTCCTGTCTTCTTATCATAACATAAAGGAGGGAGTTGAGTTCAACTCATAATCCAATCCTTTTCCCATACCCTGAAGTTAAAAAGTCCTCTACCCCTGAGTATCACACCTCAGACTTGTTCTGTCTTCTTCATCATAACAAAAAGGAGGCCTGGGTCTTCAACAAAACTGTACTTGCTTCCTCCCTGTAGAGGATCAAGCTATAATCACACCATCAGCACCATTTCTTTGTATAGCACAATTCTTTACATGGGTGTACAGCACCTAAAATAATGTTTGGACACAGTTGCTCCTCAAAGACAGGTCCTGATTGTCCACTAAAGCTAAACCATGTGAAAAAAAGAACCAAAAAGTAATACTGTTTTTAATAACGATTTTAATTCGTAGAGTCGATTTTTTTGTGAGGCAAACAGGAGAAGTCAAGTTCTGCACTAGGTCCAGGCGGTGAGAGAAGACTCCGAGACCCTTTTCCACGCTCAACTGAAGATCCATAATATATACAGTGTAGTATTCCCTGTACAAGTTCAATAGACAAATCATCGTGCAAATACATCCTCGCATTATCAGTCATGTACACCGGCAGTTCAATAGCTAATTTGGAAAAAGTGCTTTTTGCCACAACATTAACTCAAGCGGACAAATCAGGAAACCTAGCAGAGCTTATTACATTGATCTTTCAGTCTTAGGAACACACATGTACGATATATCCATTTGCAACGCTTTTTTAAAGGTACAGCTTCATGAAAAAGCTTGTAGATGTAAGGCTCATGGTGCATGAAGTAGGCTGGGGTAGTATGTCACTACCCAAAGGGGCATTCCCTGACCATATGATCTAGGACAACTTCCTTACAAGACCCATAGCTTTACAGTGGTATGCTGTGTATTTACATGTAATTGTACCATGCTGTATCTTTTGGATATGAGGAAACTGTACATAATTACTGCATACTTACATCATACACCAGGCAGAGATACATCAGAAATCAGGGGAGCTGCCGCCCACCCAAGCTAGGCTTTAAATTGTTAAAGAAGGTAATTGGAAGATAAACACCATTCATAATTCACAATGACACTTGAATAATGTTATATACATATCACTTACGCACACACACACTTACATATACGCACATACACACACAAACAAATATAAAGCCTCAAACCCATCAAGATGAAACTGCACATTTCTGTACATGTTCATGACAGTGGGGGGAAAAATACAATGAATGAGGCTGGTGATTAATTGTGAAAGGATAAAATGATAGAGCCAATTATAAATGATGCCCCTTAGTCATCTTGTGGCAAACACAGTACAGCTTGTGCCTTGTGTATCTGGGTCACCAAAGGCCAACTTGGACATAACAGCAGTTCCCTGCGTAAGGACACAGGCAATTAAATGGAACAGGTTCAGAAATATCCAGGACCTTAAAAATGGAAAAACTGATTTTGTGGCTGAACAATTTACCTCCATTTTCCCTTCTCTGTGTTCATGTTCATGCATTTTGCTTGTTAAAAATTCATCTGTCCTTTTGTGACCCAAGTTCCTGCACAAAGAAGTGAACGGCAGAATGAAAAACACAATTATAGGAAGTAGAGCTTAGTATAACCATACACAAAACCACACATACACAACATATTCCTTTTCCTTGTACTCCTCACAATTCCGAAATGCAATTTGTTGAATAGTGGCAGTATAACCATACAACATCACAAATGCCCATATTTTGGTGGAATTCGTTCAAATTGCAGAGCAGAAGTGGGTCAGTCTTTGAGGATTGTGTGTGGGTTGTAGACAGTCAGGCATGTGGTTGGTCACAAAATCAGGCTTGTGAACTTTTGGGAGGTAGATATAGAGGCACTAGGACAGGGGTCGCCAACCTTTTTTACCCATGAGCCACACTGAACAGTAAAAAGAGCAACACAAGCATGAAACAAAGTTCCTGGGGGATGTCCTATAAGGTCTTTGGTTGACTATTTGGTAGCACTATGTGGACTGACAGCCTACAGGAGGCTCTGTTTGGCAGTACACCTGATTTTTATACAACCAAAACTTTCAAACCTGGAATTCAATAATAAGCACCTGCTTTGAGGCCACTGAGAGCAACATACAAGGGGTTGGTGAGCAACATGTTGCTCACGAGCCATTGGTTGGGGATCACTGCAGGAATACAAATCCTGCAGGAATACAAAGCCCCTTCCTCCAGAGGCTGCCACTAATGAATGATGCTATTAAGTCTTCTACTGCAACTCCATGATAATTAAAACTTCCCAGCTCCCCAGCTTTCAATTACACCATCATGGGTTACCTGTCCCTGGTCACAGAATGGCAGCAGGTGGTGTAACTACAGAGAAAGCAGACCCTGCGGTTGCCTGGGGGCATGAGCTAGAGGGCCCAGTAAGGCCTTTATAAATTTCAATATATCTTGGTGGAATCGGTCAACTAAGAAATGTTTTGGGGTCTTAAATTGAATTTGATATAGGGGCCCAGAAACATCTAGTTACACCAATGGATGGCAGATAATATTTATTAATACTACCAGCTTCAAACAATCTGGTCCAATATCTGCCTGTGTGCTGGCCTCATACAGGATGTCTTCCAGATGTAATTGGTATAACCATGTGGCCATTGGTTTTAAGTGACCACTGGCCAAGTGGAGTACATGGCTTAAGTTGTTCCTCCAAGACACAAAAGACAAAAAACAGATCTGGGTTCTATATTGGACAGTTTTAACTACCACATGTTGTAGGCAAGCCATCTTTTTGTTTGGTCAGTGGGTCTAAAGGGCAGATCCAACCTTGTATCTCAAATCAACTCTACAGTATGTACTCTTCTGAGAAGGCCAGTTAGTCAGATCTAGGCTGTAACTAGAAGAAATCATGTACCTTCTGCCCATTCTCTATTCAATTGGTATCCGTGATCAAGCTGCATCCTGGTTCTTCCTAACTTTCTGACCACTCATTCTCTGTTACTTTTGCAAACAAATCCTCTCCCCCTGTTCTTCTTTATGTGGGGGTGCCTCAGGGTTCTGTACTTGGTCATCTGTTGTTCTCCTTGCACACTCTCTTTTTAGGAGACTTTATATCTTCATTTGGTCTTAAATACCACCTGTATGCCGATGACATTCAGACTAGGGATGCACCGAATCCACTATTTTGGATTCGGCCGAACCCCCGAATCCTTGGGGAGAGATTTAGCCGAATACGGAACCTGATCCTAATTTGCATATGCAAATTAGGGGTGGGAAGGGGAAAATGTTTTACTTCCTTGTTTTGTGACAAAAAGTCAAGCGATTTCCACTCTCAGCTCTCTGGGCCCAGCACCAGCTCTCTGGTCTCTCTCGCTGTGTCACTTCCTGCTGCACTGACATCACTGAACAGCTGGTTGCTAGGTAATGGATTACAGCACACAGACACAGGATATATGTCTGCGCCCTTACAGGGAAAAAAAGTTTTGCACTAATTCACTACACATACCGTATATAAGCCTTCTACTAACATTCAAAGCCCTTCACCCCTCTGCTTCTCACTACATTTCTTCTCTTTTCTCACTGTAAGTTCCTGGTGATCTTTTCCACTCCTCTTAGAGCCACCTTCTCTTCACACCATCCACATCAACATTATTGTGCATGCTTTCAACAGCAGTGGAAGATTTAAAGGGTAAGCACACCTTATAAAGAGATTTTTAAACACCAGGTGCCGTCCAAATATCCAAACCTACTGCACTATTTTGGCTTTCTGTTTTTCTTTTCTCAGTTTTCTTATCTATTTACAAATTTTGGACATCCATATCAACTGCCACCTCTCGTATCAAATCCTTCTATCTTGCTGCTCCTTAACTCTGGAATTCCACTCCTGAATTCCTCCATAAGGAATCCTCTCTCAATCTCTTCAAGAGAAAACAAAGAGTCTACCTTTTGCATCACTAGAACATTAGCCTAGTCCTATGCCTACTGACTATGCCTTACCTTGTGCACTTTTACATCTCCAATTTGTACCTGTATGTTAGCCTCCCATCCACTTAGACTGTAAGCTCTATGGGGCACGGACCTCCTTGCCACTGTGTCTCTTACCACATAGCACTCAAGCTCTTTGTCCTGATATGGATTCTGTGTATATTTATATTTCCTAAACAGTGCTTTACAAATAAAGTTATACAAATATACATATTACAAGACCTTTGTATGATGCATTGCTCCTCCACCAGTGGAACTTTAATGCAAGGAGGTAGGAATGAAGCAACAGGAGAGGCTGGGGCTATCAATTAAAATTCAAAATTCAATTCAACAGGAGAGGCTGGGGCTATTCAATTAAAAGACATAAGGTTTCAGCTTTCATCCATCTTTAGTACAATGCTGCAAGTCTTGCTGCCAATAAATGGATTTGAGAGCCGGACAAAAGCACTTTAAGATGACATAATATGCCCAACGATCAATGTCATGACATTTTGGTAAAGTTCATGATCAAAAGCCTTTCTGAGTAAGATCTAAACATGTTGAATGACCCAGTTAATTCAAATCTTAGAAAAGATGCATTGGATTAATCATTTTCATTCTGTCTGACCTTCTGCATGGTGAGTATGGGTGAGGGTCTTTTCTGTAGTTTAACTTCATTGTCATGATTGGAGGCACGTTTAAGCCAGGGCGCGGGTGTGTACCCTGAAGATGTGTCTGCTCAGAATAGACAGGGGATGGATACACATGGAGGGGGATCTCAAGAGGCTCCAGGGGGGAAAGCTCAAAGTTAACATGATGTCCTGCACTAGCTGAAGGCCAACAATGTTAATTGGTTCCTCAGCATCTTCTCATAGACTTATATGTTTTACTGTATGTGGGTGGAAGTTAGAGTTACAGGGGACTCTGGCTCCTTTGGATGGAACCATAGGAGGACCCTGCAGGGCAATTTGAATTACCTTTACTAAGATCATTTCAGGCTGTGGAGCACTGGTTACAAAACCCCTTGCACTCCAGCTTTTTTATGGAAGATGAAGTAACAGAACACAATGCGGTGCTTACGTTACTCGAAAATAATGTGTTTAAGCATTTGATTTAATTTTCGTAATAAACAGGAAAAATCAACATGACAGCTTTTAACCTGCAGTCTCGAGAACGTGCTATAAATGACACATTGGAAAACTTTTCCTAAATGAATGGGAATATAGGATAAGAAAATGTACAGCTAGTCAACACATTTTCTAACAGTTAACAAATAGCTATAGAACTATAATAAAGTAAATAAATAAACCAGTGGATGTAAAAGAACAGAAGAAAAAATTCCTTTGTTTTCAAGGAAAGATCATTTTTTGTCTGGTATTTTTTACATATGATACGAAGGAACCTAACAAATTTGCTCTCTTGGTTTCTGGAATCAAAGACCTCAAAGTAAACCAGTCATGTAAGCTTGAAGGACTCCTTAGACCTGACTTTCAGAGCTTTCAGAGCTTTCTGCCAACTTAGTTGATTTAGGTATGAAGTGATATCAGCTATTGAAGGAGAATCCTTCTTTAAGCAGTGATTAAATTAAGCTTTCTTCAAGGCAGCCATAACATAATCAGAGTTACCAATGTCTTGGGTACAATGGTTCTTGGGAGATAGAATCTAGTTTAGGATGCAATATGCATTAGAGCAACGCAAGGGGATAGTTTTGCTTTTATTCCTAACCTTGGGAAGTTATTTAACAAAATCCTATTTTTTTCAGATTTTTTAAGTAAAAAAAGGCAGACCAAACTAGAACCCACAATTTGACCTTATTTATCAATGAAAAAACTCAATGATAAAATCAGTTTAAAAAAGACCTCAAAACATTTGTGAAACACTCAAATTTTTTGTGAAGTCCCTCAAAACCCCCAATTATTTGAAGATATCTTAAAATTTGAAATGGGACCTTTGCCACTGACTTCTATGAGACACTGACAGCTTGGGGATGGAGTATTTAAGGATTTGGACTTTTAGCAGCCTAAATCACAAAAAAATCTAGGTTTTTTTCCACTAAAAATTCTAAAAAAACTGATTTTAACAGTAAAAAAAACTAAATTTTTTTTGAGTTTTTGGCATTCGGACTTTAAAAATTAACCCCCCTTGAATAAAGAATTAAGTGACTTCCCTCCAAAAAAGACCTTTGGACAAGACCAGAGATAGTAGAATATGCTTACATCAGAATCTTCACATGTGTGGCAATATGAATGAGATCTAGTGGAATTATCTTTTGCAAAAAGTTTTCCATAGCCTAGATGGACTAGTTTGAACTGTTGGATCCTGCAACTCTCAACTAATAACTCTACTGTAAAGGTTAAGCCAATCTCCATCTACATGTTGCTTCTACAGAACCTCAGCTTTGAAAGTAACCCTTACTCATTTTAAGCTCTACCCCAGCTTCAGTGAGGCGACCTACTTCTAGTTCTGGATGCATATCCACCTTTCTCCTGGTGTAATCCACAATAAAGTACTATAAACACTACCCCTTTGTTATATAAAACCTTATTGGGTAGATTATGAGTGTTGGGAGACTGCAGTCACCTGCTCCAGCCTTTCACATGATACATGGGGGCATGTACCATATAGCATAGAGCTACAGATGCCACCTTTTCCCTGTTGAGACTGCATTGTACAGTACACTACTGTGTAGAACAATATCCACCATACCACATAGTAAATCAGATGTAAGATGTTACTTTCAATTGACAGAGGGATCTGGGTATGGTAGCTATGCAACTCAGGATGGGTATTATAAAAAAAGATGTTCATATCACTCAAAGAAGTCTTTGGAACTCCTGGGAAAGATTAGAATCAAAATATCCCATTGATGGTCTGTATGTGGCCCATAGCTCTCCTGTTGGACAGCACCATTCAAACAATGTATTACTTGGCTGGTCAAAAAAGGTTAGAGCAGCATCAGGTCTCAATGGAATCTAGAAGGAAGGCCCTAATCCAAACCATATTTTTTTGCCATGGTAAGAACATGTGAAGGTGTTTTCCGTTTCTTTTTAAATGAAATATATTGTATTTCATGGAGAACCTCTTGCTGGATTTCTGTTCATTCACCACTTTTCAGTTTAGTTCATGCTACTGAGAGTCAGCCTAGGTGGCCACACACAGGGAGATCCGCTCATTTGGCAATGTCAAATGAGCCCTAGGGCCCAACGATCGGATCAGAATGGGGGCCATACGGGTGATCTGATGGGATTTTTTTAACCTGACCGACCGGCATCTGGCCGACTTTCGGTCAGATATCGATCAGGGACGACCGTCGCATGGCCCCACACATAGGCCAATAAGCTGCCGACTCGGTCTGTCTGCAGATTTTATCGTCCCGTGCATGGGGGCCACCTGTGCTTGTGCAACTATCCAACCTCGCTTGATCAGCCTGTTCCTTGCTGTCAGATGGACCATTTTATCCAGCCATATCAACGGTGAAAGGAAAATCGCTTATTATTATTAATGGTAGGGGAAAAAGAAGGCGTCAAACTATTGTTACATGTCATCTGTACAGTTTAGCCTCTGGCCTGCCATTGTCCCTTACATTCAATAGGACATCAAAAAATGGAATCCAATGGTAAGTGGAGAAGGCAGTAAGTGTTACAGTTATTTTGTTGGCTTCCAGGGATCAATGAAATTGATGAATATCACCTTAGTCATCTATTATGTAGCAGAGAAGCTGTAATAGACACATGATTACTTTATCTTTTAAAGACTATGGCCAATATGGAACAACCAGTGAAAGTGTAATAGATCTGAATAGGCCCAGCCATATGCTGGATTTACCCTTAAGCGGGCTACTAAGTAAAAGTGAACACACCTTTTACCCTCCTACATTCTTTATTATACATCTTCCTTCAGCAGCCTCTCTTGAGATCTGTCAAGGTACCTGTAAAAAAAGTATATCAAGGCACAAGGGGCAAAAAGGTGTGTTGGGTCCCACCTTCATGCTAATAAAGTATGGACACTAAACCTTAACCTTGGGACCTAGCCCCTTACATATTAACATACATTTTATATATTTATTTTCATTATAACCTCTTCTAGGTGCTCATTGAGCTTACTCATGTACAGTGGCTCACTGGACAACAAAAACAGGGTATTTAAAAAAAATTAAATTTCAACTTTTGCTTAAAACTTCCGGCCTACTGTGTGTTCCACCCCCATGATGAAGTTATGCTATTAGATGGGAATGTGGAAATGGATCTCTGCACCTTGGGTAGACATAAATGGACAGTCAAGCCCTCAAACAGGTGTGGGGAATTTCCTTTTGATGCATTTACATCACCCTAAACCTCACTTTAACCTTGGGATTAGGATGTTTCCACCCGCCTGCTGTCTACCACACTAAATGATATGGGCTGTGGATTGTACATTCCCACCACCACTCCTTTGTAATCATCCTGACATGCTTCCGCTTTCACTTACCTTGGTCAGGGTGTGTGAGGCAGGTAGGAGGCAACTTTTCCTTTATTATTTTTTCAACAATCCAGTCATCAAGTGGGTGCTCCATCTTTTCATACATCTACAATGGTGGGTGTAGGAAAAGAAATTAAATAGGGCGTTAAGTACCTCCACATCCAGAAAACTTTGCAATTCATGATCCACTGTAGCCAGGACAGGGATCTAAATACATATGGGTTTGCCCATCTCCTCAAAGCACCTTAAAGCTTTCAGGTACTTTTAAACCATGGAGTCACCACCACTCCTCACAGTCACAAGGAGTCTCCATGGTGGAGGCCCTCCTCCCACTTGCAGATATTTTTAAAATGCCAGAACTCTCCATGTAAGAGCGGCAAATGGCCCAGGGATAAGACCTTCTTCTCTTAACAGGCCCATCCAGCACCCCTGTCTGCATTTGGGGCACTGACCAAAAAAGTCATATAGAGCCAATGGCACAAATTCACTAAGCGCCGAAGCGCCGAATGCTAGCGTTAATTCTCTAGCGTTTGGCATTTTCGTTACTGCGCAAATTCACTAACAAACGCTGGCGTAAATTCGCTAGTGTTACTTCGCACACTTACGCCAGGCGAATTTTCGCTAGCGATGTAACTACGCAAATTCACTAACTTGCGCAGTGTACTGAACGCTACCTTTTACGCTAGACTTCCTTCGCCACCTCAGACCTGGAGAAGCGCAATAGAGTAGATAGGGATTGTTTCCAAAAAAGTCAAATTTTTTTCTAAGTCCCAAAAAACGCTGGCGTGTTTTCTACATGATGGGGGATAGTCTGAAAAAGATCGAAAAATTTTTTGGGGCTCCCCTCCTTCCCCCCTACATTTCCTGACTCATGGCAACTTAACTATACAGTGGGCACATGTGTAGGGCAAAATAACATTTATATTTGCTGATTTGAAGGTTTTCTAGGCATTTGTAGTGCAGATACGTGTTCCTCCATTGAAATTTGAATTTTGCGCCATATGCAAATTAACCATCGCTAGCGAAACTTTGCTTCGCTTGGCGAATTAATGCTAGCGCAACTTCGCAAACTAACGCTACCCCTGTGTGCAACTTCGGATTTTAGTGAATTTGCGGAGCGCTGGCGAAAATACGCCTGGCGAAGTGCAGCGAAGTTGCGCCTGGTGCAACTTCGCATCTTAGTGAATTTGCCCCATTGACTCTCACTGAAGGGTCACTTAAAACTACTGGTGAGAAAGGAACTACCAGGTAAATTCTAACCATGGAAGGAAAACAGCTCCCCACTGCCAACTCTGAATAGGCCCATCTTTATACTGGATGACATTTATGGAGACTACATAAAGTAAATGTTAACAAAACCTTTACTCTCCTAAAAAAAAAAAAAAGCCATACAAATAATTTCAAGCTATCGTGGTAACCTTTATTTTGGAGACTTTGCATCTGTAGCCTTCTATAAATATTCTCAATTGATATGATTCCAGGTCGGGAGAAGCAGGTAATGCTTTTATGTTGGGAGGCTTTAGCATTTGAGTTTATGACCAGAGGTAAATCTGGTGGGACCACCATATGGCTTCTACCTTGACGTGGTATGGTGGCTTATCAATTATATGATCAATTATATGAAACTAAAAAAAACCCTGTCCATGTAAATACATGCATCTGCTTAGATTACTTATGTGACAGGGGACCAGGGAATGTGCATTGATCAATCTCTCTTCTTTTTCTCTATGTCTGTAGTTAATTTGGCCAGATCAGTAGCACTTCCATTGTATTATAGTATTTAGCCATGAAGTGCTCCCACAACCTTTTCCTTTTTGCATTAAATTTTAACAAAACCTTTACGCTCCTAAAAAAAGCCATACAAATAATTTCAAGCTATCATGGTAACTATTATTTTGGAGACTTTGCACCTGTAGCCTTCTATAAATATTCTCAATTGATGTAATTCTGGAGTTTAAGAGTCTTCTGTATCTGAATAAAGTCATTTAACATAGAATTCTATACGTTGTTCTCACTGATGTCCCTTGTTTTTTAATCTAAAGGCTTTTTAAACTTGCAACGGAATATGAGACATTCCTGGAATATTTACCATTCTAAATATAGTATTATTTCACCTTGCAGCTTAACCAAATCATTTCATCTCAAACACTGTGCTAACAGATGACTAGTAGAAAATATGTGATAATTTCCCCAAAAAAACAGGCTCTTGGGTTGTTTGAAGGGCATCTCGAAATTGAGGGATTCTATAAGAAACCCTTAAAAGCAGCTGTTTTGTAGTACAGATCATTTTTTTAATTTACAATTTACTTAAGATAGTTACTTTAATAGTCTAAGACGTGAAGGCCAATCTTCTCAGCGTTGGTGGTGGCACTCGGCTGCAACTGCAACTGGTAATGCTTAGCTTTAATTAATATCAGTTTCTTACAGTTCTACTTACCAGGTAGTAGTTAGGAAGTCAGAAAGGAAGTAATAAAAATGAACAGAGTATCAGTTTTAGGTTGTTGGGGTCAGTGACCCCCCCTGACAAACAGATAGTATGTTATAATGCATTCTGGAAAGAAACAGAAAAAAATATATATATTTAAACAAATATATGAATTATTAAAAAGTGAAGTTGAAAAATGAATGCCCATTTCATTCCTAAAGTTAATGTCCATAGCACTTTCTTTATACTCCATAATCACAGCAGCCGTCAGTCTGATTGTTCATCTGCCAGTCTTGTAACGACGCTCTAGGCTTCTGATCAGCGTTAAGTTTTAACTGGTTGATATTAGAGGAAGTGCAGAATGTTACTGTGTTTTTGCTTCTAGAGAATAAATAAATATCCAGTCTGACCAGTTCCCCACATTAAGGCTTATTGCAGCATTCCTTAGAGAAGGTGAGAATGAAGGTGTGAGATGAACTAATACAGTTGATCAGAT
>CM076682.1:150040662-150078162 GCA_038501925.1 Xenopus petersii
AAAGGCCGAATCCTGGCCGAATCCCGAACCGACTCCTGGATTCGGTGCATCCCTAATATCAAGTCTATTATCCAGAATGCTTGACACCTGGGGTTGTCTGGATATCGGTTATTTCTTTGTAAAACATTAAAAACACTGTTTGCCACCAATATGGAGTCATGCAGCTTATTAACCATCAAGTACTGTTTTATTATTCCACATAAAATGGAGACCAGTCAAAAATTAAAACTTTATGGCAAATGACATTCCTGCAGATAAATAAATAAGAAAATTAAAATAAAGGAAAAATGATAAGGAAAAGCTGCTGTACCTTCAATTCTCCTACTGAATGGTGTCTATTATGCCTTAATACCTGTACTGCTGCCATAGTTTTATAGTTTCTGGCTACACAAGCTATCAGAAAACCTGCAGTTGCCCCAGCTATGGAATCCACCATTGATACTAGCCCTGTTTGACTGGCCACGCCCATAATGACATCAGACTGTGTCTTTATCTTGCTTGGTGCTGCCATCTGCTGGCTTTGGGGGGGTTATAAGAAATGGGTGGGTTATAGGAAAATTGTTGCGAAGACAGCGTTGTTTTAGGCAATTTTATAGCAAAAGGCGAATAGTTATATAATAGGTTCCTACGTTTTATTAGAAAAGTATAAAATTTTAAAAATGTTAATATAGAAGACGCACAAAAATAATTTTTACAGTGATAACAGGGATATGCAATAGATAAAAGGCTAAGAGATTATTATCCCACTGTTACTATAGGCACCATCTCTCCCTACTATACCTGCTATCCCACAGTCACACTCCCTTCCCAGAGACTATTATCCACTGTTACTATAGGCACCATCTCTCCCTACTATACCTGCTATCCCACAGTCACACTCCCTTCCCAGAGACTATTATCCCACTGTTACTATAGACACCATCTCTCCCTACTACACCTGCTATCCCACAGTCACATCCCTTCCCAGAGACTATTATCCACTGTTACTATAGACACCATCTCTCCCTACTACACCTGCTATCCCACAGTCACACTCCCTTCCCAGAGACTATTATCCACTGTTACTATAGACACCATCTCTCCCTACTACACCTGCTATCCCACAGTCACATCCCTTCCCAGAGACTATTATCCACTGTTACTATAGGCACCATCTCTCCCTACTATACCTGCTATCCCACAGTCACACTCCCTTCCCAGAGACTATTATCCACTGTTACTATAGGCACCATCTCTCCCTACTATACCTGCTATCCCACAGTCACACTCCCTTCCCAGAGACTATTATCCCACTGTTACTATAGGCACCATCTCTCCCTACTATACCTGCTATCCCACAGCCACACTCCCTTCCCAGAGACTATTATCCACTGTTACTATAGACACCATCTCTCCCTACTATACCTGCTATCCCACAGTCACACTCCCTTCCCAGAGATTATTATCCCACTGTTACTATAGGCACCATCTCTCCCTACTATACCTGCTATCCCACAGTCACACTCCCTTCCCAGAGACTATTATCCACTGTTACTATAGACAACATCTCTCCCTACTATACCTGCTATCCCACAGTCACACTCCCTTCCCAGAGACTATTATCCACTGTTACTATAGGCACCATCTCTCCCTACTATACCTGCTACCCCACAGCCCAAGGATCAAATGATCAGATCAGGTAGATATTGCCCACCTCAAGGTGTGCATAACGGGGAAAAGTCTGTGCATTTGGGGACCTCACCAAACGAGCAGATCTGTGATAATAATAACCATGGGGTATTACCACCACTACTACTACAGACACTGCCTGCACTATTGAATAGAGAATAAATGATGTTACTGATCCCTTGTATATTAAATTAGGAATCCAGTGATAAGGAATGCAGTATGTGATCCTTTAGTAGCCTACAGAGGCAACAGCAACCCAAATATTTCCTTAGGGCCTTGAGAAAACAATGTGTCTGTCTGGTGACAAAATAAAGGAGATTAAATCTGACACTTCCACTTGTTCACCATTCTTGTGGCTGACATTGGTCACACGGCTAGACAGACACTCACTTGGGCCTGGTACCAATGGAGCTCCACATATGTACGTGAAAGGGGTCGCCTGGATTAGGGTTACGGTTTCCAGATCAGCAAAGCAGAAGTAGCAGGAATCAATATGGTGTAAATATAATAAATCCTCAGCCCAGTCACATTATAGTATAATTATCAGAAGTTGTTATTTTAGGGCAGTGGTTCCCAAACTGTGATTCCTGCTTCTCTATAGGAGCTCAAAGCCTTGACTAGAGGGGCAGCCTGAAGTCAGTTGGTACATATTTGGGTAGAACCCCTTTTTCTGTTCAGATACTCCTAAAGCTCAATTAGAACAAGATGTTGGCTCAATGCTTATTCACTGCCCTAAATTTTACAACTATAGCTGGTACAGCAATTTTCTTGCTCTTCACTCAAACCATTATCAATATATTAAGGACATTTTGTGCCTTAGAGCAGAAACACAAGCTCAGATTCAGGGAGATTTAGTTGCCCGGCGATAAATCGCCTCTTCTTCGGGGCGACTAATCTCATCGAACTGCCTCCCACCGTCTAGAATGTAAATCGCCGGCTCGATGGCACTTGGAGCACGTCATTTTCAGAAGTCGCCCGAAGTTTCCTCGTGAAGATTAACATTCTAGCCAGTTTGGGGAAATTAGTCGCCTCGAAGAAGAGGAGATTTGACGCTGGGCGAAACTAGCACAAAAATTCGCCAGGGAAAAATTTGTTGGTGTCAAAAAAAATTATGGACGTGCGTCCGAAAAGCCACTCGCGTCAAAATAGCTGCGCGTCAACACTATTCGGACGTCTATTGACTTTAACGCCGCAGTCATAATTAACATGGGCGTTCATTTTAGAGTTTCACTAATTTTTTTTCAATTTTCCGCTGTCTTGCGAATTTCACAGGAAATTCTCTCATTTTTCGGCAAAGCAAAACAGGAGAAACTTCGCCCATCACTATTGTCCATATATTGCAATATATTTAAGATGGCCAACTACATCAAAGTCATCCCTGGTATGGCCAGTCCTACACTCAACTTGCATCTGATTCAATGTATGGCTACCCATAAATCAGTGTAGTCTGCAGCATGCATCTACATTAGCAGTTTAGTCATTCAGAATAGGAAGGGGCGATAGCCTGAGCTTAGATAGTGTGGGGGGCCCATCAGATATAGGTACTTTAAAAAAAGTTTTGGGGTTCATCAGAATGGCATGCACTGAATGCCCCCCCAGATTTTGATGGTGCTACAGGGAGATGTACTGGAGTAGTTTTGGGGGTTCATCATCAGATCGGTATACACTAAAGGTAGCTTTTATATTTTTGGGGTGTTACAGAATGAGTCCCACTTCTAGGGGTACTAGATGACAGTGCCCTACAGGGTTGCCATGTTGCTGGTTTTCCAGCCAAATCGGGCTACTAATTTAAAGCCCAGGCGGGTTTTGAAAGTACAAACTAGCCAAGTTACGGCTTTAGGCTACTTTTTGGGCCTTTGGCTGGTTTGTACTTTGGAAACCAGCCAAAGTTTTTTTTTGCCCTAATGTGCCAAGCCTACGTCTCCCAGTGCGCGTTGGGTAATATAGTTTTCGTTTTACAATTTCCCAGCTGCCAAGTTTAATGTAAGACTACAATACCCAGCATGCAATGGGACTGACTTGTGTAGAAGTCGGGAGTTACCGCAATTTGGGCTCTGTACCCCAATCTCCCATACCCCTTAAGCATTTTTGCTTAGTTTCAGACAATTTTGGGGCAAAAATCTGCTGGCCACCAAAATGTCTAGAGGTTGAGCTGTTTTACCAATATTTAATGAAATTTTATATGTATTAGGGCCTTATGGGCCCCTCTATACCTCCTGGGCCCCCCTCCGCATTTGCACATTTTTTACATATATTTATTTGTTTTTTTAGACTTTTTTTTTTTCACTGCACATATTGTGCTAATTTTGAGCTACTTTTGAAGTGCCTCTTGGCTAGTTTTGGGCTGGTTGTGTAGCTGGTTTTGGGCTGCTTTTGAAAATTAGACCTGGCAACCCTGGTAGCCTGGGCTTGTTTGGGGCGGTCATTAGATGTGAATACACTTACTGCAGCTTCTGTAGTTTATAGGGGTAGCAGGATCACATGCACGCGAAGGTTTTAGTTTGAGGTTTCATCATGAGAGCAGCCTCTTTCTGTCTCCTGACAACTTCCTCCACTACTTGGTGGTCAGACTAGTGGGAAAATGACCAGCAGGTGGCGCTGTTGTTACAAAATCCATTCATATTAACAGCACATGTATCCCTTAATATCTCGGAATAAAAACAAAACAACTAATGAATGTAAATGACAAAAGTTCTTAGAATAACCCCCTCATCAGTTTTACATTCACTGGCTTTAAAGGTTTACATATCCTTTAAGCATTTTCCTATTCAAATGTCTAGAAGTTGACTTGTTTTACCAATATTTATTGAAATTGTAGATGTATTAGGGCCTTATGTAATTACGCCCCTGGTGACGGGCAAATCTGTCCCATTTGGCTTCATGGAAAAAATTGCGAAACAGTGAAAATTATAAAAAGGCGGATTTTATTTTTTTTAAGAATTTTTTTCACTGCACAGATTGGGCTATTTTTGGGCTACTTATGAAGCTCCTCTTGGCTAGTTTAGGGCTGGTTTTGGAAATTAGGACTTGGCAACTCTGGGGTGTAGCAGCAATTTGTGCACTGACCCCCCCACGTTTCCAAGGCATTTGAGGGTCCATCACACCCCCAGGTGGAGCAGAACTGCACGCATTCAAATGGTTTTGGGGCGCAGCACCCCAACAATATCAGAGCCAGTGCAGAAGGGGTTAAAGTGAGGAGCCGCAGTACTGCCCCTTTAATGTGCGAGTGGGGCCCCTCCCAGTGGTTTGAGCCAGAGCTCAGAGGAGTGAGAGGAGGCAGCGCTCGCACACAATGGTCTGCCCCAGTGCTCCCTGCTAATCCCGCTGCCAATACTGAGCTCTCAGCGGCCGGAGGAGAAGGAAGGGGCAGTGCGGGCGCGGGGAGGAACAATCGCTGCAGCCCCCGATGTCTCACTGAGTCGCGGCGCATCTGTCACACACACAGGGGACAATACAGACGCACCGCCCGATCCAGCGGAGAATGGCGGATCCTCGCAGCCTGGACAGCGTATCCCTACCGCTGGAGGTGAGAGCCAGACTGGCCGAGCTGGAGCTGGAATTATCCGAAGGTAAAATCGCTGCGACTCATTGTCTGACGCTGCTGCCTGGGGAGGAGGCGCTGCTGCTGCTGCTGTCAGGGATAGGGGGGACATTACAAACACACACTGCGGGATTTGTCACATACACTCCTGCTGTCATCATGTTGGGAGCTGCAGTTCAGCCACAGTCCAGGGGCCACAGGTTATTCGCCCTCCCCGCTGCCTATTCCTGACAACCGCAGACTCGCTGTATCCTGCAGCAGCAGCTCCTCCTGTCACTGGCCACCTAACCCTTTGCTTTCCAGCACATGTCATACACAGCCTGACTTTCTTTATAATCCCTGGGGGGCATTGACATGGGCAAATCGTGCTAATCCCTGGGGGGGGGGGGGGGGTGGGCAGGATGGGGTTAACGGCTTGCCTGTGAGGAACAGGTTGTCCTATGTGACAGTTGATCTCCCTCTGCTGTCAGCCAGGCCTGCAGCCCCTTCACTGCACATACCCAACTGTCATGAGCCTGGCTGGCAGTGAAAGTGTTAAAGCTTTGTGCAGCGCGTCTGTCAGCAATATGTGGCACACCGGGGCTATGTGCCAGGGGGGCAAGCGGCCAGCTATTATGTGAGGGTGGCATGAATCAAGGTATTTATATATATATATATGTTAGGTTCAGTGATGTGCAGTATATATATGTGTGTGTGTGTGCAGTTCAGTGATGTGCAGTATGTGTGTCTGTGTGTGCAGTATATATATATATATATGTGTGTGTCGTTCAGTGATGTGCAGTATGTGTGTCTGTGTGTGCAGTATATATATATATATATGTGTGTGTCGTTCAGTGATGTGCAGTGTATATATATATATATATATATATATATATAAGTGCATTATGTAAAGTGCCTGCCCCTTGGTACAGAGAGAGAGAGAGAGGGGGAGCCGCTCGCCTCTGCATCTTGGTTGCGCTTCTGCAAAACGGCGCTGTCCGTCTGTCCTGATGTGGATTGTTCTCAAACACACGGAGAAAATGCCATGACATTAACCCTGTCCTTCCCTGGCAGTACTGAGTCAGGCTTCTGTCTCATTGGGAATGTCTGCTGGCTATCATACTATATTTATATATATATATACACGTGTGTGTGTCTTTGTGTGGGGAGAGACATTGTCAGCCTTTTTATTCTGTAGGCACAAAGGGTTAATGTGGTGCATTCAGTCCTGCGCTGGATACAGACAGATTGCCGCTGTTGGGCAAAGGAGACGTTGCTTATGGATGAGGGGGTTCATTTTGACTTCCAGCTTTGGCTGTAGGGGCATGCTGGGAAATGTAGTATAAGTAAGCCCCACCCTATCCAGATGTGCTCATCTCCCTCCCTCTCTTTTTATACCCAGTCCAGTAAGTCGAATATTAATGAGATTGGGCCCCCCCGGCACTAACACTCTGACCTCTCCACAAACACAGGGGGCACTTCATTCATTTTACATCATTAATCCTGAATGTCACACATTGGTGTCTCAATTGTCGGGAGTACAAGATTTCAGCCTTTTCCTACAGAGAACCCTTAGATTTCTAGTGCAGTTTTCCTTTTTGTAAACGCTGGGTCCCTAAATATTGCCAGACTACATCTCCCAGCATGCTCTCTTACAGGCACTGGGCTAAACCCATGCTGGGATCAGTAGGCTTCCATAGTATAGGAGATGATTATTTATTAATAATTATTAGCTGTACTGGCTACATATGAACCTTCTCAACCAATCAACAATTAGCTTGGATTTGGCGTATGTAGGTGTAATATTGGAAGCAAGAATCTGATTGGTTGTCAGGGTCACTGTCCAGTTGCGTCTGCCTTATCCTATAGTAATGGCCTAGTTCCGTTGGGATCCAAAAATACTGTGCGAGAAGAATCTGTGGATAACTCTGAATCTGGAGGTGGCAGTTGCGACTCCAGAACAAAGCGAGTAACTGGGTCAGTGTGTGTGTGTGTGAGCTGAGAGGATTGTGCACGTCCCTCTGGTGTGTTCCTGTGTCAGACACTTTCACAAGTCAGTGCAAAGTCATATGTGTGATGTGTGTGTCACCTGCAGACTGCAGTGAAAGGAAAGTGACGGGCTCCAGACAAATAAGGGCCCCGGGCTTCTCTCTTACACACGTTTGTATCTTCCTGCTGACAAAGAGGTTGACTAGGGCCCCTTTATTTTGGGTGTCTGACCTGCAGCTGTTACTGACTACAACCCCCAGAATCCCCTCCGACTGCTGGAATTGTGTTTGTTACTGAATGTATAGTGTGTGTAGTTAGACACAATTGTGTTTGTAACTGAATGTATAGTGTGTGTAGTTATGCACAATTGTGTTTGTAACTGAATGTATAGTGTGTGTAGTTATGCACAATTGTGTTTGTAACTGAATGTGTAGTGTGTGTAGTTAAGACACAATTGTGTTTGTAACTGAATGTGTAGTGTGTGTAGTTATACAATATTGTGTTTGTAACTGAATGTATAGTGTGTGTAGTTATACAATATTGTGTTTGTAACTGAATGTATAGTGTGTGTAGTTAAGACACAATTGTGTTTGTAACTGAATGTATAGTGTGTGTAGTTAAGACACACTTGTGTTTGTAACTGAATGTATAGTGTGTGTAGTTATACAATATTGTGTTTGTAACTGAATGTATAGTGTGTGTAGTTATACAATATTGTGTTTGTAACTGAATGTATAGTGTGTGTAGTTAGACACAATTTTGTGTTTGTAACTGAATGTATAGTGTGTGTAGTTAGACACAATTGTGTTTGTAACTGAATGTGTAGTGTGAGTAGTTATACAATATTGTGTTTGTAACTGAATGTATAGTGTGTGTAATTATGTCCAATTGTGTTTGTAACTGAATGTATAGTGTGTGTAGTTAAGACACAATTGTGTTTGTAACTGAATGTATAGTGTGTGTGTAGTTATGTCCAATTGTGTTTGTAACTGAATGTATAGTGTGTGTAGTTATACAATATTGTGTTTGTAACTGAATGTATAGTGTGTGTAGTTATGCACAATTGTGTTTGTAACTGAATGTATAATGTGTGTAGTGAAACACAATTGTGTTTGTACCTGAATGTATAGTGTGTGTAGTTAGACACAATTGTGTTTGTACCTGAATGTATAGTGTGTGTAGTTATACACAATTGTGTTTGTAACTGAATGTATAATGTGTGTGTGTAGGAAGCACAGATGCTGTTGGGTAAGGGTTAGTGTGTCCAGTTAAGCAATATGCTGGCTCTGTGGGACTACAACTCCCATAATTCTTTGCCAGACAGTGGCTCTTTGGGAATGCTGTGAGGTGTAATGTAGAAGTGCTGGAGAGCTGTAGCTTTTGTTATATAGTGTGTCTGCTCCTCACTGTATATTGAGCCTCGGGCCCCTTTGCACATCTGATCTCCATTCAGCCGGGGCCTCCCTGACAAATCTTAGGGTTCACAAGAAGTTCAGGAGCTGCCGGGTCCCTCTTAAATCCCAGCACAGATCTGCCTTGATCTTTCCCCAGGCCCGTGAGATTGGGCTTCTAGGCTTGCACTCACCACCGTGGCCCCTTATTGGCTGCTCTGCCCAAAGCCTTTCTTATTTACACTACACAAAGTCTGCTGCCAGCCCTGGGGAACAGGCTCCTTACACCCACGTGTAGCCTCCCCTTTATATAGTGTTACAATGTATCAGCCCAATGTATGTGTGTGTATCAGCCCAGTGTACTGTATGTGTTTGTATCAGCCCAGTGTTCTGTATGTGTGTGTATCAGCCCAGTGTACTGTATGTGTGTGTATCAGCCCAGTGTACTGTATGTGTGTATCAGCCCAGTGTACTGTATGTGTGTGTATCAGCCCAGTGTACTGTATGTGTGTGTATCAGCCCAGTGTACTGTATGTGTGTGTGTATCAGCCCAGTGTACTGTATGTGTGTGTATCAGCCCAGTGTACTGTATGTGTGTGTATCAGCCCAGTGTACTGTATGTGTGTGTATCAGCCCAGTGTACTGTATGTGTGTGTATCAGCCCAGTGTACTGTATGTGTGTGTATCAGCCCAGTGTACTGTATGTGTGTGTATCAGCCCAGTGTACTGTATGTGTGTGTATCAGCCCAGTGTACTGTATGTGTGTGTATCAGCCCAGTGTACTGTATGTGTGTTTATCAGCCCAGTGTACTGTATGTGTGTTTATCAGCCCAGTGTTCTGTATGTGTGTGTATCAGACCAGTTTACTGTATGTGTGTATCAACCCAGTGTACTGTATGTGTGTGTATCAGACCAGTTTACTGTATGTGTGTATCAGCCCAGTGTACTGTATGTGTGTGTATCAGCCCAGTGTACTGTATGTGTGTTTATCAGCCCAGTGTTCTGTATGTGTGTGTATCAGACCAGTTTACTGTATGTGTGTATCAACCCAGTGTACTGTATGTGTGTGTATCAGACCAGTTTACTGTATGTGTGTATCAGCCCAGTGTACTGTATGTGTGTGTATCAGCCCAGTGTACTGTATGTGTGTATCAGCCCAGTGTACTGTATGTGTGTGTATCAGCCCAGTGTACTGTATGTGTGTGTATCAGCCCAGTGTACTGTATGTGTGTGTGTATCAGCCCAGTGTACTGTATGTGTGTGTATCAGCCCAGTGTACTGTATGTGTGTGTATCAGCCCAGTGTACTGTATGTGTGTGTATCAGCCCAGTGTACTGTATGTGTGTGTATCAGCCCAGTGTACTGTATGTGTGTGTATCAGCCCAGTGTACTGTATGTGTGTGTATCAGCCCAGTGTACTGTATGTGTGTGTATCAGCCCAGTGTACTGTATGTGTGTGTATCAGCCCAGTGTACTGTATGTGTGTTTATCAGCCCAGTGTTCTGTATGTGTGTGTATCAGACCAGTTTACTGTATGTGTGTATCAACCCAGTGTACTGTATGTGTGTGTATCAGACCAGTTTACTGTATGTGTGTATCAGCCCAGTGTACTGTATGTGTGTGTATCAGCCCAGTGTACTGTATGTGTGTTTATCAGCCCAGTGTTCTGTATGTGTGTGTATCAGACCAGTTTACTGTATGTGTGTATCAGCCCAGTGTACTGTATGTGTGTGTATCAGACCAGTTTACTGTATGTGTGTATCAGCCCAGTGTACTGTATGTGTGTGTATCAGCCCAGTGTACTGTATGTGTGTATCAGATCAGTGTACTGTATGTGTTTGTATCAGATCAGTGTACTGTATGTGTTTGTATCAGACCAGTTTACTGTATGTGTGTGTATCAGTCCAGTGTACTGTATGTGTGTGTGTATCAGACCAGTGTGTGTGTGTGTGTGTGTGTGTGTGTGTGTGTGTGTGTATGAGGGGGTTCTGCAGTACAGAGAGCTAAGAGGCCCATTGAAATGGAAAGGAGACTCCTCCTGTGCTGGTTGCTGCACCTCCCTCCCTCCCTGGGTTAGTATGTTAGGATTAGGGAAGCTTTAGTGGATCATCATCTGTCACTATCATGCTCTGGGCTCCTTGTTCCTCTAGTACAGTCCTGTGCAGCGGGGCCCTCATCATCATCATCATCCAGTACCGGCAAATTCTGTTCCCTGTTCAACATTCACACCACACTTAGGGGGTCTGAGGCAGAGATATCAGTCCTTGTATAGGAGCCCCCTCCATAAATAGCCACCCAGCTCCCAAAATGTATATCCCTCCGACCAGGAATCAGCCTCCAGTCATTTAGATCTTTCTTCCCCTTTAGTAACGGTTTCTCCTAGTGCCTCCTGCCAAACAACTAAATGCCGCCTGCCAAATCAGTCGGCAGCAGGGAGGGGCCTGATTTGTTGACATTGTTTTCTTTATTTAACACTTTGCAAGGGAAGGGAGCTGGGATTGTTACAGGCGGCCAGAGCAAGTTGTCCTATAGTGGGGCCTAGTAACCGTTATCAACCAATCAGCAGTTAGCATTACCTGGGCACCTGGAAGGAAACATCTAATGGATTGGTGTTGGTTCCCAGACCTGGGTAGATTTTGCCTCCTTTGGTGCAGTTGATTGTGTATCAGGGATATCATTGCAAGTCATGCGTATAAATCATTGCCGTGTGTCTTATAATAATGCTGGACGGTTACGGTGCTGGACTATTGATTGCTGGGCAGTCCATTAGTAAATATGTTCATTCTGGCAGCAAGGGAAACAACCCCTTTTAACTCCATCACGCATAGTGACTTCCTCTGTGAGATGGCGAGCGTAATTCCACACTTCTCCCTTTGAGGCGAATTTTTGGGGTGCAGGGGAAAGGGTACTTAAAGGGTAACGCCACCTAAAAACAGGTTTTTGCTTATGAAAGAAAATGTCACTCTAAGCAGCTTTTATTAAAGGGATACTGTCATGGGAGAATTTTTTTTTTTTCAAAACACATCAGTCAATAGTTCTGCTCCAGTAGACTTCTACACTAAAAACCATGTTTCATTTATATTTCATTTATATTAAATGGGGCTAGACATATTGTCAGTTTCCCAGCTGCCTCCAGTCTGATAAACTTCAGTCACTCTTTACTGCTGTGCTTTACTGCTGTACTGCAAGTTGGATTGATATCCTTTAGGTCAGAGACACACACTGCTATTTCTGGTGATTAGTCACCCAGCGACAAATCGCTTCTTCTTCGGGCGACTAATCTCCCCGAACTGCCTTCCCGCCGGCTAGAATGTAAATCGCCGGTGGGATGGCACTCGGATCGATTTGGCTTTCTGAAGTCGCACGAAGTTTCTTCGTGAGGCACTGGAACTTCAGAAATCAAAGTGTTCAGAGTGCCATCCACCGGCGATTTACACTTCTAGCCGGCGGGAAGGCAGTTCGGGGAGATTAGTTGAAGAAGAAGAAGCAATTTGTCGACTAATCTCCCGAAATAGCAGCGTGTGTCTCTGCCCTTAATGTGTCTGACTGTTATATTTGATGCACTACTGGTTCTGATCACTGAAACCATATAGCAGAAGCCAGAACTGACATATAACTACCAGAAACCCACTGACACACCCTGACCTCTCAAATTGTGCCGCACACTGCATGGTCACATAGGGATTGGCACCCTTAGAAAATGAACCGTAAGTCATGTAACTAGGTGGCACTATTATTATGCAAAAACAGGCTTTGGGTGCAGTTGCCCTTTTTTTGAAAAGGCTATAGCCACATTTTTGCTTCTATAGGGAAATATAATCAGACAAAGTTCTTCCTCTCTCTCCCAGCAGTGTTGTCACACTTTATGGCTAACATTCTTGCTATCTTTATAACAGAGCAGTTGGTCACAGCAGTCACATGTCCTCTCTGAAACCCCTTGTTTACACCAGCGCAGAACGAAGAGCAATTAACACGATTAAAGAGCATGTTAAAACCCTCAAAAATAAAATTGTGCTTAATGGAAGAAAAACAATTTTCCAATGTACTGTTCACTCATTAAGACATTTCAGTGGTTTAACTAGCAGTGGGATAGAGATCGGAAAGCTTAGCAAGGCAAAGGAAAAGGCTCACAGCACTTGCGGTGCTAGTTCCCCTTGAATTTATTGTTTGTGCCTTTTCAGGCCCTGCCATCCCCTTGAAAGTCCTTGTTGTACAGCATCTCTGCCAGTGAGACAGGCTGTGCCCAGAGAACGTGGACAAAATCTAAACAACATTCTCTGTTTGTACCCAGGTGCCGCTGTGATCAGGGCGAGGGCACTGGCTGTAAGGGATCAGGGAGAGGGCACTGACTGGAGGGGATCAGGGCGAGGGCACATCTGGAGGGGGTCAGGTGGAGGGCATTTTGTGAAGAAGGCACTGGCTGGAGGGGCTCGGGCAAGGGCACTGGTTTTGAGGGGATCGGGGCGAGGGCACTTTCTGGAGGGGGATCAGGGCGAGGATACGGGCTGGAGGGGGTCATGCGAGGGCACATCTGGAGGGGGTCAGGTGAAGGGCACTTTCTGAAGAAGGCACTGGCTGGAGTGGGTCGGCAAGGGCATTGGATGGAGGGCGCTTTCTGGGGGGGGGTCAGGGCGGGCTGGGGGAGATCTGGACAAGGGCACTCACTGGCTGTAAGGGATCGGGGCGAGGGCACTGGCTGGAGAGGCCCAGTGCAAATTCTCCTCTGTTACACGAGTACATATTCCTCACACTGTGGGTTTATGCCCCACCTACAGTATGTGTCTGTGCTAAAGCTTTCATCAGTGCAGCAGCTATGGGCTCGACTCATGCACCAACATCTTTAAGAAATTAGGCCTTTGATTTAGTGTCTAAAAAAACTATTTGGATGTAATTATAAGCTTCTGTGGATGGGTTGCTTGAAGTGCCGGGAGGTGCTCCCTAGATGTTGTTAAACTACAACTCAAGTGCTTTAAACTTTCATTATATGCTGATGAATGCTGGGGGTTGTTGTTCAGCACCATTAGGGATACAGGCTATGGGATTGTATTGTATAGTCTATGATGGAGTCAGGCTGGAAGTAGTTTCATTGTATAACTGAGGGGCATATTGAATATCTGCTCTCACCCTCTATGACCTTCTTGCCTTCTTCTTCTGACTCTTTCCAGCTTTCAAAAGGGTGTCACTGACCCCAACTAAAAAAACAAATGCTCTGTAAGGCTACACATTTATTGTTATTGCTACTTATTACTCATGTTTTTATTCAGACCCTCTCCGATTCATATTCCAGTCTCTTATTCAAATCAATGCATGGTTGCTAGGGTAATTTGGACCCTAGCAACCAGATTGCTGAAATTGCAAACTGGAGAGCTGAGCATTAGAATTAGGGATGCACCAAATCCAAGATTCGGTTCGGGATTCGGCCAGGATTGGCCTTTATAAGCAGAATTCAGTTTCTGCCGAATCCTTGTGCCTGGTCGAATCCAAATCCTAATTTGCATATGCAAATTGGGGGCAGGAAGGAAAATCATGTGACTTTTCATAAAAAAACTAAGAAGTATTTTTTTCCTTTTCCACTCCTAATTAGCATACTAATTTGCATATGCAAATTAGGATTCAGTTCAGTATTCAGCTGAATCTTCTACTCAGGATAAAAGGGATTCGGCCGAATCCATAATAGTGGATTCGGTGCATCCCTAATTAGAATTTACATTATGGTGCCCATTTGGAATTATAGTCTAGCCAAGTACCTTCCTAATTCATGCACCCATGACATTTGGAAACAGTTTTTTCTTTAAAGGGGAAGTAAACCCTGTTTCAGGGTAGGAAAGGTGAGTTATACCATAATCAATGGTCTGCAGCATACAGAGAAGTAAATGACTGGGGCTCTGCAGAAGAAACCCATTGAATAAATAATGGAGGAGGTGCTAATGGAAAACACTCTACTACACAATGTATTTGTGTGGCCGCTGCTTGGAATCACTCGGCAGGGTGTTTCCTGCAATTGCCTGGGTTTGTTTCCACCGACACTTACAGAACAGCTGAGCCTTGGCATTGGGCTGATGCAATGAAGCTGCAGGGAAACACATATATCTGGCTCTGCTAATATCCATTATATCCATTGCACTGAGGCCTGTAAGAGCCATAGGCCCCCTGTCAGGGCTAGTTCAACACTGACATGCCTGGCCTCCTGTAGTAAAGTATCCTATAGTATATATTAATATAAATGGCACTTAGTTCCTCTCTGTCCCACCTGCATGTTGGCAGTTAGCTTGGGCGCCATTAATAAAAGCTCAGCTGGCAGTTGTGTCTCGCCTGAACCTTTGGCATTGTTTTTTGTTGCAGTGTGAAGGGCAAATCACTGCCTTGGCATCTCACTGTCACCACATTGTCTTGTACTGTGAATGGGAACTGGCTTCTCCACGGACAGTACCATGTGCCATGTGGCTAGCAAGCTGTGGCCGGGGCCTCAACAATGGGCCCTATTGTGCACCAAGCAACGGCCGCTGATTTCAGGCATATGGGCCCGTGCCTTGTCATGCTCAATCCCTGTTCTGCTTTTCCCTCATTTGCATGTCAGGCTGGGAGCTTAAAGGGGTTGTTCACCTTTAAATTAACTCAATATAGTGTAGAGAGTGATATTCTGAGACAATTTGCACTTGGTTTTCATTTTTTTTTACTATTCTATTAGTTATTTAGATTTAATTCCCCTAGTAACCATGCACTGATTTGAATACAAGACTGGAATATGAATAGGAGAGACCTGAATAGAAAGATGAGTAATAAAAAGTAGCAAAAACAAAATTTGTAGCCTTAAAGAGCCTTTGTTGTTTTTTTTTTACATGGGGTCGGTGACCCCAGTTTGAAAGCTGGAAACAGTCAAAATAAGAAAGCAAATAATTCATAAACTACAGTAGTATGTTGTATATGTAGTATAAAATATATGTAGTGTAAAATATATTATATAATGGGCCCACTAGGAGACCAGGAAGGTCACATTCTTCTGAACTGGAATGTAGAGCTCCCTACTTCCCCTTTAAAAAAAAAACAGTTTCCAGATTTCATGGGCCCCAAGGCAGCAGCCCCTCTGTGCACAGGCAATACCCCGACACCAGAATTCTTCTTGTACCCCAAATACAAAGCATCACAGCAGCTCGGTCTGACCTCCATAGGGCTCCATAAAAGGCTGCAGCAGGGTGGTCTGTCTACAGTTCTCTACTGAGACCCTTTGGGAGTCAGGTCTCATTAATGATTAAACCATTCAGCTTATTGTTCTGCTCAGTGTTGAGCTGCGATATAAAAAGCAGCGCAGAGTTGCCAGTGATTGTTACAGGAAAGTCAACAACGGTTTTATATTGGAAGTCATACAGCAGCTGCAATATAAACTACTGCTGCAGTTCCCCTTTAAAGGACCTTTTCACTTACCGGTACTTTTAGTATGTTATAGAATGGCTAATTCTAAGCAACTTTTCAGTTGGTTGTCATTTTTTATAGTTGTTAAATTATTTGCCTTTATCTTCTGACTCTTTCCAGCTTTCAAATAGGGGTCGCTGACCCCATCTAAAAACCAAATGCTCTGTAAGGCTACAAATGTATTGTTACTTTTTGTTACTCATCTTTCTATTCAGGCCTCTCCTATTTATATTCCAATCTCTTATTCAAATCAGTGCATTTTCAGCAGTCTGGTTGCTAGGGTCCAAATCACCCTAGCAACCAGACTGCTGAAATTGCAAACTGGAGAGCTTCTTAAATAAAAAAGCTAATTAACTAAAAAACCACAAATAATAAAAAATGATAACCAATTGCAAATCGCTCTCTACATCATACTAATTTTTTAGTATGTTATAGAATGGCTAATTCTAAGCAGACTTCCAATTGGCCGTCATTATTTCTTTTCTATATTTATTGAATTATTTGCGTATAGTCTTCTGACTCTTTTCAGATTTCAAATAGAGGTCACTGACTCCATCAAAAAAAACAAATGCTCTGTAAGGTTAGAAATGTATTGTTATTGCTACTTTTTATTACTCCTCTTTCTATTCAGGCCTCTCCTTTTCATATCACAGTCTCCTATTCAAATCTGTGCATGGTTGCTAGGGTAATTTGGGCCCTAGCAACCAGATTGCTGAAGTTGCAAATAGCTGACTAAAACACTAAATAACTCAAAAACCTCAAATAATAAAAAAGGAAAACCAATGGCAAATTGTCTCAGAATATCACTCTCTACATCATACTAAGGGGTTCCTTTACCAAAATCCAAAAATATCTTGTTACTTTTTTTACATCAACTTCGACCAAATCCGCACAGGTTATTTCCCCATATTTCTCAATACATTTTCCTGTGCGGGAAAAAAATCTGGAAAAATTCTAATTGTATGAATTTTTCGGATTTTCCACCCCCGATGTTTGCCGAAAACCACAAAATCTTCGGATTATTGCAGGAAACCCTAGCGCAGATCAGTATATTTTCGCAATTTTCTCCCTATGACTTATATACAACCTTGGCAAGTATAATCCTCGGGGTATAATAAATCCAGAATAATTTGAGGTATTTTTTTTCATTAAAGTTTCATTAAAAGTGCAAAAAACTTGAATTTTTCGAGTTTTTGGCATCCTGACTTTAAAAAATAAGTTATTTTAAAGGCGAACAACTTTAAAATAAAGTTGAAGCAGTTCTCCTATTGCCATGATCGTCACGTAATGGCGTGCTATTAAATGTTATATAGCACATCGGAGATACGCTTTAATGCACCTTCTACTTTAATGGAAGCAGCATCATTCTGCTGAGCCTCTGGGTTTTTGCCCTTGCTTAGCAGAATGTATTAACGTGAAAAAACTTAAGACTTTAAGTTTATAGAGCCTTCCATTATCAGGAGTTGGGTGTGTGCTGGTTAATTGATTTCTTCTTTTGTAAGACAAAAAAAAACCTATAAATGGATACAAAGTGTTTTTTTTTTCCGTTTCAGTTTGGTGCTGCTGGCGCTTTAAAGAAGACTGTTGCTCACTGATACTTTCCCTTTAAAATTCCACAGCAAAGCTTTTTCAGCTGCACAGGGAAGCAGATGCGCTCTCGCCTAAAAAGTGTCAGACACAGAGACAAACACAATAAGCAAACAGTGGCTAATGAAGGCTGCCGGGGGTATTTGGCTACATTCCCTGCATCTCTTTTGCCTTTATCCCACCTCCGTAATGACACAGCCCCCCACCCCGGCCCTGTTTCTGTGTGTTGAATTAGGGAGTGTGTGTGGGTGGCATTTATTATATCCCTATGAATATTCTTATTTATAGGGAGCTGCTGATTCACCCAGCAGCACAGCCAATGGAATATGCTGGAACTATACAAGCTAAAAAGACACGTTACCCCTATCCATGGGGATTACAGAGTGTTAATGAGCCATTTGGAGGCAATTAAAAAATGGTTCTGCAGCTCAATAAAATGACATTTTTAGGATTAGCTGTAGCATTGATTTTGTTTTACGGGGATCTCTACCTAAAAGATCTGTTGGTTGTGTAATGAAAGTAAATCTCATTCTAAGCAGCTGTCCAATAGACATTGGATGCTTTCAAAGCTAGTTGTAATTGCTTTTGAGAGCCGGCTGTATATGTTCTCCGCACTGCTGGTTCTAACTCCAGAAACAATGTAGCCAAAGCCAGTGGTATAAGAGATCTGGAGGAGGAATGCTTTCTGTCGTTTTAAGAGTCACAACTAGGGATGCACCGAATCCAGGGTTCCGTTTCGGGATTCGGCTTTTTTCAGCAGGATTCATACGTCCGAATCCTTGTGTCTGTCTGAACCGAATCCAAATCCTAATTTGAATATGCAAATTAGGATTCGGTTTGTTGTTCGGCCGAATCTTGGACCAAAGATTCGGGGATCTGGCCGAATCTCAAATAGTGGATTCGGTGCATCCCTAGTCACAACCAGAGAACAGAAAGAGTTAAATAGCGCTTTCAGCTGCAATTTCAATTGCAAATAACTTTTTGTAAACATTAAACAAGGTGTCATTGGGCCTCCCTTTACTAAATGGAGCATGGGGTGAACTGGGTGTGAGTGTAAACCCCATGCAGTGGTAAAAAGTTATTTTTTAGGTTAACCCCATACGAGTATGGGATCCGTAATCCGGAAACCTGTTATCCGGAAAGCTCCATTTTATCCAAATAATCCAAATTTGTAAAAATGATTTCCTTTTTCTCTGTAATAATTAAACCAGGGGCGTAACTACAGAGAAAGCAAACCCGGCTGCAGGGGGCCCAGGAGGGATAGGGGGCCCCATAATGCCCTAATTAATGAGCAATTTCTGTATATATTGGTAAAACAGGACAACCTCTGGATATGATGGGGCCCTAAAATTAATTTGCTGTGGGGCCCAGTAACATCTAGTTAAGCCAATGTATAAAACAGTATTATACAGTACAGTTGTGGGATCCATTATCCAAAAAGTTCTGAAGTACGGAATGGCTATCTCCCATGGACTCCATTTTATCCAAATAATACAAATATTTCTCTATAATAATAAAACAGTAGCTTGTACTTGATCCCAACTAAGATATAATTCATCCTTATTGGAAGCAAAACCAGCCTATTGGGTTTATTTCATGTTTACATGATTTTCACGTAGATATAAGGTATGAAGATCCAAATTACAGAAAGATCTGTTATCTGGTAAACCTCAGGTCCCGAGCATTCTGGATAACAGGTCCCATACCTGTATAACTAGTCCTATTGGCTCAATGCATGGGTGTCAGAGGATGATTCCACTATGGGGTTGGTGGGACTGGGTGGTAAATTTTGAGTCAAAGGCTTCTTCCAGTCCTATCATTCTGGCTTTCTGTATAACAATGATGAGTGGCCCTTATCTCAATCACTAATAATTGTTTAACAGGATATGGAGACAAGAGAAGATAAAGGGGCACTATAACTGCAGCTCTAGATTCTTTTCTTATCTCCTCCACTGTTCTTGTGTGAACAAATTAAGTGTGTGTGTGTTGAGATATACAATAGTAATTCAGACCAGGGACCCAAAAGCACATTTTTTTCAAAGGGATTCTGTTATGATGTACTTTTTATTAGTAAGTTACACTGTTTACACTGCAAATAATTCAATCTACAATATCAAATTTCATTCCTGAACCAGCAAGTGTATTTTTTAAGTTGTAATATTGGTGTGTAGTTGCATCTCAGGTCATTTTGCCTGGTCATGTGCTTTCAGAAAGAGCCAGCACTTTAGGATGGAACTGCTTTCTGGCAGGCTGTTGTTTCTCCTACTCAATGTAACTGAATGTGTCTCAGTGGGACCTGGATTTTACTGTTCTTAACCGATTTTAGCAATCCTTCGAAATTATCGTGAAGTTAGTGGGATTCGAACGATCGTACCATTTTTCGGCCATCAGAAAATTGATCGGCCAGGTTAAAAAATTTTTATCGGTCCCAGTGCAATCTATCTATGTTTGCAGGGCCAAGCAGGCATCTACCCTTTGTTTTCCTGGCAAATGGTATTTTTAGTTGATGGACAATTCGTATGATCGTTTCGAGATAATCCTGGTCTCACGATGACGATCGGATCTTTTAAAAATCTTTACATCTATGGCCAGCTTTAGATCTACCAGGCAGCTGTTATCTTGTGTTAGGGAGCTGGTTACCTTCACATTATTCTGTTGTTAAGCTGCCGGGGGGGGGATATCACTCCACTTGCAGTACAGCAGTAGAGAGTGACTGAAGTTTATCAGAGCACAAGTCACATGACTAGGGGCAGCTGGGAAATTGACAATATGTCTAGCCCTATGTCAGATTTCAACATTAAATATAAAAAAAATCTGTTTGCTAAAGAAAATTTGCATACTGCTACCCACAATTCCCATGGTCTGCGTTCAATTCTCTCTGAATGTTTAAAGGCAGTTTTTTTCCATGTGAGTGTTTAAAAGCATTGTTGGATAGAAATGGAAGATGTTTAATATCGATGGTACGGTGGGTGGATTTAAAAGGTGGGTTTTGAGCTTGTGGTACCCAGTTCTGGAGTATGTCTATGTATCCTACGTGTTTAGTTATTATACAATGGGAACTGGATGATCTCCTAGAAGGCTCTCAGGGACAACATAGACCTCTATGACACCTACAGTATATCCTTTAGCACTTTCTAACTGACTTGAGTGTGGTCCTTGGGTGTCAGGTTGTATGGTCTGACACATTTTATTCACAAGTACCCACACAGAGAAAATAGCTCAGGCAGTGTCTTTATATAGATACAGTGCTTTGTTTAGCATCAGCTGTATATACAGTAGGGTTGCCACCTAGCTGCTATTTTACCGGCCTAGCTGGTAAAACACCTGCCACTGCCAGGGCCGGAATTACAAATCTACCGGCGATGTAGCTGCCGGTAAATTTGTAATACCCTTAAAGGAGAACTAAACCCTAAAAATGAATGTGGCTAAAATGCCATGTTTTATATAATGAACTTATTGCACCAGCCTAAAGTTTCAGCTTGTCAATAGCAGCAATAATCCAGGACTTCAAACTTGTCACAGGGGGTCACCATCTTGGAAAGTGTCTGTGACACTCACATGCTCAGTGGGCTCTGAGCAGCTGTTGAGAAGCTAAGCTTAGGGCTCGTCACTAATTATTCAGCAGAAAATGAGGTGGCTCAGTAATATACGCTGATGCTACAGGGCTGATTATTAAATTCTGATGCTAATTGCAGTGGTTTCTGTGCTGCCATGTTGTAATTATCTGTATTAATTACTAATCAGCCTTATATTATGACATTTCTATTCTATGTGTACTGTATATTGTGAGTGGGTCCCTAAGCTCAGTAAGTGACAGCAGCACAGAGCATGTGCAGTGAATCAGCAGAAAAGAAGATGGGGAGCTACTGGGGCATCTTTGGAGACATAGATCTTTACTGCTAAAGGACTGTGGTTGCCTTGGGCTGGTACAGAAACCTAAAACATAATGTACAACATTTAAAGCCTACTTATTTTGTTAAGCTTTCGTTCTAATTTAACAAAACCCCTTGGCCCGCCCCAATCTGCTGGAAAATTAACTTTTGTCCTCCTCCTGGCCTTCGTTGTGACACGGCCACACCCATTTTGCGTCATGCCCCGTCCCTTTTAGGTCACTGTCCACCTCTTTTGTTCCCGCCCCCAGCAGCCGGTAAAAATTTTAGGAAAAGGTGGCAACCCTAGAGATATACATATTTATTTATATATTTATAGATTTAATGGTGACCTGTTGGGGATGTACATGACTCTTATTAACTGAACGTCAACCATCGCTGGCATCTAAGATAAGTAGGCGAGTGAAAGCATGGAGAATGCTTATAAATGTTCCATAAACGCATGCTATTTAGGCAAATGTATTCAGATGAGAACGGGAGACGAGGATATTATATGTGGCCATATCTGTCATCATCAGCCCCGAATCATGCCTGTTGCCTCTAAAGCTGGGGAGTAACCCTTAACTTACAGTTCCATGATGAGCCACGGGACAGATGGACCTCTTGCAAGTTATTTAGTGGGAGTAGGCGGTTGCTGGCCTGTTCTCCTAATTTTCTCATAATAATACATTAAAGGGTTGTTCACCTTTGAGTTACTTTTTAGTATGATGTAGAGAGTGATATTCTGAGACCATTCGCAGTTAGTTTTCGTTTTTTAATATTTGTGGTTTTTGAGTTATTTAGCGTTTTTATTCAGCAGCTCTCCAGTTTGCAGTTTCCGTCAATCTGGTTGCTAGGCTCGAAATTACCCTAACAACCATGCATTGATTTGAATAAGAGACTGGAATATGAATATGAGAGGCCTAAATAGAAAAAGGAGTGCTAAAAAGTAGCAATAAAAAGTAGAATGAATTGTAGCCTTACAGAGCATTTGTTTTTGTTTGAAAGCTGGAAAGAGTCAGAAGTAGGCAGACAATTAAAAAACTATAAAAATAAATAAATAATGAAGACCAATTTAAAAGTTGCTTACAATTAGCCTTTCTATAACATACTAAAAGCTAACTTGAAGGTAAAAACCCTGCAACAAATGTAAAGTTTTCATTTGACTTGAGATACATATTGTAGAAGTCTTGTTTTTGTGTGTTTTTCAGCTCTTCCCCGTTCAGACACCTTTTTGTTTAATCTGTTGTCTAAACAGAGTCAACTGTTGTCCCCAAATGCCCCACCAAAAAAAACAAAAATACAATCATGTATTCTAGATATGCAGAGCTAAGTTAACATTATATTCATTTTTATGTCTGGTTTTTACCAGCCCTTTAAGCCTAGAGTTATATGGGTGACTGTCTTTAAAGTGTTTAATGATAGGAGGAAGGCCACCCATTCTACGACCCACCCACAGGAGCAGATTTGTTGACAGCTGGCACATTCGGAACAGGACAATGTGGGTACCCAATGGCTGATGGAAGTGGTGATTGGCTGTGAGACTTTTTGGAGCCTATTATTTACAGGAATGGGACCTTTTATCCAGAATGCTTGAGACCTGGGGTTTTCCAGACAACAAATCTTTCCATAATTTGGGTTTTCACACCTTAAAGGAGAACTCAACCCTAACGTTAAAGAAAACCCTACCCCCCTACCCTGCACAGACCCCCCAGCCTAGCTGCTACCCCACACACATGCTCCTAACTCTTTACTTACCCCTCTGTGCAGATTCTGTCCAGCAGACTTTATGGGCGTCATCTTCAGCCGCTTCGGTAATCTTCAGAATGAGACCGGTGCTTCGGCAGTTTCTGCGAGTTTCGGCGCATGCGTAGTTGACGCGAAACAGAAAATTGCTACAACTGCGCATGTGCTGATACGCCGGTCTCCTTCCGAAGATTCACTGAAAAGAAGAAGATGGTGCCTGTGATCTCCGCTGGACACAATCTGCACCGAGGGGTAAGTGAAGACTTGGGGCATTAGCCCGGGGTAACACTTAGGCTGGGGGAGAGGAGGGAGAGGGGTCTATGTAGGGTAGACGGTAGGGCTTTTATAACTTTGGGGTTTAGTTCTCCTTTAAATCTGCTAGAAAATCATGTAAATATTAAACCCAATAAGCTGGTTTTGCTTCCAATAAGGATTAATTATATCTTAGTTAGGATCAAGTACAAGCTACTGTTTTATTATTACACTGAAAAAGGAAATTATTTTTAAACTTTGTATTATTTGGTTAACATGCAGTCTATTGGAGATGGCCTTCCCATAATTCTGAACTTTCTGGATAGCAGGTTTTCAGATAACGGATCATACCTGTATATGAATTAAGACTTGTCTACGCTATGGGCTTTCACCTGTTGTTGTATTGCAACTTCCAGCAGCACCACAACAGCCTTTGCCTGAAGAAAACTGCAAGCCAGTAATACCTTCTCCGAAGCTTGGGGAAAATAAAGCAAATGGAATACAGGTATGGGACATGCTATCCAGAATGCTCAGGACCTGGGGGTTTTCTGGATATTACCTTAATTTGAACTCCATACCTTTATGAGGTTGTTCACCTTTGAATAAACTTTTAGTATGACACAGAGAATGATATTCTGAGACAATCTGCAATTGGTTGTTTTTTTTATGATTTGTGTTTTTTTTATAGTTATTTTAACTTTTTATTCAGAGGCTCTCCTGTTTGCAATTTCTGCAATCTGGTTGCTAGGGTGGACATGACCCTAGCAACCATGCACTGAAATGAATAAGATACTGTAAGTGTCAGAAGAAGAAGGCAAATAATTAAAAAAGGATAACAGGGCCCATGTGAGCAGAAGGTGCTTTAGGAGATGTAGCTATGAATAATAAGGAGTGTTCTAGCATGGCCTTGTCTACCCTGATATATATGTATAGGAGAGAGTATGGATTTATCCATTATTTTCCAATAAACGCAAGAAAAAGCCAAAAGCCTTGCTCCGTGCTGCTGTAATTGATTTGTCACTGATCAAACCTGATTTCTTCATACTGATAATGATATCTGCAGGAATTGCTCCTGGCTCACCTGACCTTTCTGGGCTGCCAAGGAGTCGATCAGTAAAAGAAAAAGGATTTTTGGACTGAGATATCCAACTTGTCGTGACTTTATCATTTTGTGAATCCACCAAACTACATTTCCCAGAATGCTGTGATAGCTTTATGGAAAGAAAGATGCAGGTTTAAATAGCTGTGTGAGCCCTAGTGGTTAGGCATGCCCCCCTTGCTGAAAGCTAATGGATAATTTCGTGTTTCTCTGCTGATGTTTTACCTAATTGTCAGCTATGGGACAAGGCACACCAGAGAGTGTCAGCCTCAACACTAGATGCCATAAGGTGTCCATATCCCTTTAGGGTCTGGCCCCACGTGTAGATTCGGGGAGATTAGTCGCCAGGCGATAAATCTCCTCTTCTTTGTGGTGACTAATCTCCCCGATCTGCCTTCCGCCGACTAAAACATAAATCGCCTGGGGGCAGGCACAGGGAATGCTTCGTTTTCCGAAGTCGCCCGTAATTGCCTCACGAGGAGACTTTCGCAACTTTGGAAAATGTGCTCTCCGTGTGCCTACCCCCAGGCGATTTACATTTTTACTGGAGGAAGGCAGATCGGGAGATTAGTCGCCGCGAAGAAGAGGAGATTTGTCGCTGGCGAAAGGGAAAATAAACATAAGTTGAACACTATAAAAATATTTAAGTACAGGTATGGGACCTGTTATCAGGAATGCTCGGGACCTGTGGTTTTCCAGTTTACGGATCCAGATAACGTATTTTGGATCTTCATACCTTAAATCTACTAGAAAATCATTTAAACATTAAAAAACCCAATAGGCTGGTTTTGCTTCCAATAAGGATTAATTATATCTTAGTTGGGATCAAGTACAAGCTACTGTTTTATTATTACAGAGAAAAAGGAAATCATTTATATACATTTAGATAAAACAGTGTCTAAGGGAGATGGCCTCGTCGTAATCTGGAGCTTTCTGGATAATGGGTTTTCCGAAAATGGATCCCATATCTGTACAGATATGGGACCTGTTATCCAGAATGCTTGGGACCTGGCACTTTTCAAATAAAGGATCTTTCCGTTATTTATATCTTCATAATCATTTAGACATTAAATAAACCCAACAGGCTGGTTTTGCTTCCAATAAGGATTAATTATATTTCAGTTGGGATCAAGTACAAGTTACTGTTAATTACTGATTGGTTGCCATGGGCAACATCTCCAGAAATCTCTCCAGATATTTATCTCCAATGTTAGTAAACATGCCCCTTAGTATTACAGAGAAAAAGGAAATCATTTCAAAAAATCGGAATTATTTGGTCAAAATGGAGTCTATGGGAGACAGCCATCCCGTAATTTCAAGCTTTTCCGGATCTAATGTTTCCGGATAACTGATCCCATACCTGTATTTTTTGATGCATTTTAGGTATTTTGATGCTGCATTTTGCATATAGAGAAACCCCAGTGGGCCCTCTGATGCTGTACAAGACCCTCAATAAAAGTCTGTAACATAAATGGAGGAAAGTGCTCAGCTTGGATACTATAAAATCAAATCCGAGTGACAATTACCCATTACTGCCCATTGTCTGTGACATATAGGGGAGCTGTGTGTATGAATAAATACATTTTATAGCGCTTCCTGCTTCAGCCTTTTTTTATTGCTCCCCTATACAATGAGATCTGCATGCTGCCTTCCCACATCCTTATTAACCCCTTTTAGGGGAACTAAAAAGTGAATAAGCATAGCATTTTGTAATATTCCCCAATGCAAATTATTTCTGCGGCTGTTATTTGGAACCCACTGTGAGCACTGCAAGCAGAGGCAGTATGGCAGCTCCCACATGTATATTTAATAAATGCATCCAGTACAGAATAACCGGTACCCATATTTTTTATATGAGAATTGTTTAACAGTTGTACAGCTATTGGATTCGTTACCTGTAAACCCGTTATCTAGAAAGCTCTGAATTACGGAATAGACTCCATTTTATCCAAATTTTTTTTAAATGATTTCCTTTTTCTTTGTAATAATAAAACAGTAGCTTGTACTTGATCCCAACTAAGATATAATTAATCCTTATTGGAAGCAAAACCTGCCTATTGGCTTTATTTATTGTTTACATAATTTTCAAGTAGACATAAGGGACTAGAAGATCCAATTTATGGAAAGATCAGTTATCCGGAAAACCCCAGGTCCTGAGCATTCTGGATAACAAATCCCATTCCTGTACATTTAAGGTATGAAGAGCCAAATTACAGACAGATCCATTTTCTGGAAAACGCCAGGTCCTGAGCATTCTGGATAACAGGTCCCATTCCTGTAGTTGAAATAGAAATTCCTCTTTTAAAGGAACAGTAACACCAAAAAATTTTAGTGTTTTAAAGCAATGAAAATATCATGTACTATTGCCCTGCACTGGTAAAACTGATCTGTTTGCTTCAGAAACACAACTACAGTTTATTTAAACAAGCTGCTGGGGTGCAATGGCGGAAATTGAAAAACGGCTAAATGGCACAGGATAACTAATGGATAACAGATAACACCATTAGACAGACAGAGCTTATCTGTTATCTGCAGTGTAACCTGAGCCTTTTCTCCTTTGAATGGCTGCCCCCATTGCTACACAGCAGCTTATTTATATAAACAATAATAGTTTTTCTTAAGCAAACACACCAGTTTTACCAGTGCAGGATAACACTGCATTATATTTTCATTACTTTAAAACACTTTTATTTTTTGATGTTACTGTTCCTTTAACAGCTTTGGTTCATGATAATTGTAATTCTATTGCTCTGTGTGCTGCTGTGGATTTCAGAAGTCAAATCAGAGGCCCCCAGCAGTCTGGTTAAGCAGGGGTTAATAATGACATTTCTACTCCCAGGAGCTGGGAATATAGTCTCAGATATCCTCAGCATTGTACATAGCTGCTCCTTTATACATGAGCTCTCCCTGTGATCCCTTCCACACGTTCATGTCAAAGAGCTGAGCAAGGGTGCTGGGAGTTGTTATTCAGCAAGTGCCCGAGGCACTGGGAGCTGACTTTTCTGCCTTAGTAGCACATAGCAATGTATCAAGCTGTGCCTCCCCTCCCTACTTGACCTTGAGCAGAGACTGGAATAATAATGGCATTGTTCTCCTTTCAGATCCAGTGGGTGCTTAGTGTGATCTATAGATGGGGCATTTCAGGGGAGCGTAGGCTGGAGTGGGAAGGCAGTTTTGCCCCCAGGGAATGTACTATCCATGTGCTGGCAGTGAGCAGGGTGATAGAGTGCAACTGCCAGCGTGTTTTGCAGGAAACGGATAAGAGGAGACATGGCAGATGAAGTGAGCAGGAGAGCAGCTTGTTGGGATTGAATGTGGGGACAGGGGAAGGAGAGCAGCACCGGAGGGGAAGGGGAACTCTAAAGGCGGATTGTTCTGCAGAGTGCAGAACCTGGCCCGTTTGCCCTTGAATTCCTTTTCTGAGCCTGAGAACCTTTCTTGCTTTATATTCATATTTTATTTTCTCATTACCATTAATGTGTGTGGGGCAAGCCTCTTGGCTTGACAGTAATCCTCAACCATACCTCCCAACATTTTGGAAATAAAAAGAGGGACAAAATAATTGCCACGCAAGTTGCTTTGCACGGTGACATTTTTTTTTTGACCATGCCCATTTTTGCGGCCACAGCCCCCTAATTACTATGTTCATTTTCCAAAATTTGTCAGGTTATGAAAGTGTGACCATGTGTTTTTTTTCCAGTTATTACAGTTTTGCTAATGAAGGTGAATTTCCCTTTAAGCTGTGAGGGCAGGGGCAGATTCAGGGAGATTGAGTCGCCTGCTATAATGAGTAAAAGCCAGCGCAATGGCCCTAACGGCACATTGATTTCCAAAGTCGCCCGAAGTTGCTGCACGAGGAAACTTTGGGCGACTTCGGAGATCGAAGCATCGCGAGTGCATTGGCGCAGGCAATTTTTCATTTTAGCAGGGGGAAAGCAGTTCGGGGAGATTGTCGCACCGAAGAAGAGGCGATTAGTCGCCAGGTGACTAAATCTCCCCGAATCTGCCTGTGTGCCCCTGCCCTCACAACTTAAAGGGAAATTAACCTTCATTAGCAAAACTGTAATAACTGAAAAAAAAAACCTCATGTTCAAACTTTCATAACCTGTGTGCCCCTGCCCTGACTCTAACTTTTCCCAAGGGACCTGTTATCTTATATTGTTACAATTACTTATTTACTTATCTTCAAATTGTTACAACAGTATCTTATCTGCAGCTGTGGCTATTCTGGGCTCTCTGCCAAAAGCCAATTAAGTTAGAAACTTTGTTTCTTCTTCTGACTGTTCAGTGCAGAGAAAAACGGGACTTTCCAGTACAATTGAGGGACTGCGGGTTGTCCCTCTAAAAACGGGACAGTTGGGAGCTATGCCTCAACCTCAGCCTTTTTTTTTTTGAACACAGCTTATTGGTGTGAATAGAACCAAAATGATTACCTTCTCCTAGATATCGATCAGGCCCCTGTGAATATTCAGTCGGCCAAGCCCATGTATTTAGTCCTGCACTGTGTGAGCTGATCATTAGCCCTAGGGCTAAAGAATCCAATCAGCGACCTGCTTTTATTGTCTCAGATTTAACCGGGCATACAGCTCTGAAGTCTAACCACTGATCAAAGTCTGCCCGTCTTGTTGTGGTGGGGTTTGTAGTTCAGCAACAGCTGGAGGGAGTCCCTCCCTTTCTTGTTAGATATTTTGGATTTCCATATGTTTATTTTGTTTCTCTACTTTGGCCACCATCCTTCCTGATTGCCTGTAGGCCCTTCATCTCCAGTTCCAGGCCTGACTTACTCTGCATGCTGGTGTATAGACGGTAGATATATATATATATATATATATATATATATATATATATATATATATATATTCCTAAGATACTCGCAAATGGGTTATATTGTACATCATACAAGGTACTATCTACCCTGCATGGCCCAGTTCTTCCTTTGTATGCCACCTTCATACAGTATCTGCTTTACAGGTATGGGATATAATATCCGGAAACCCATTATTCAGAAAGCTCAGAACTTCAGGAAGGCCATCTCCCTATACACTTCATTTTAAGCAAATAATTACATTTTGTAAAAAGGATTTAATTTATCTATAATATGTAATGTAATAATAAGGGCAGAGACAGACGAGAAGATTCGGGGAGATTTAGTCGCCCGGTGACAAATCCTTCCCGTCGGCTAGAATCTAAATTGGCATTGGGTTTTCTGAAGTTGCCCGAAGTTGCCAGTGCTCCGAGTGCCATCCAGGCAGTTTGGGGAGATTAGTCGCCAGAAGAAGAGCCGATTTGTCGTTGGGCGACTAAATCTCCCCAAATCTTCTTGTCTGTCTCTGCCTTAAACAGTTTCGACTAATATATAATTTATCCTTATTGGAGGCAAAACTGTCCTACTGTGTTTAATACATTTTTTAAATGGCGATCCAAATTAAGGAAAACCCCTTATCCGGAAAACCCCAGGTTTCAAGCATTCTGTATAACAGGTCCAATACCTGTATTAACTGCTTTTAAATTACAATTATATCTTCATTTCTTATATGCCATGTGAGGTTGCCTAGTAGAAATATAAAAAATTTAATTTAAATGTATTTCCTGTTTACTTTATTTTTCTACATATTGTGCCAAGGCCTCTGCAGTTTAAGCCATATGTACAAGCTCATGATCGCCTCCTACAGGCCTTCTATTGTGTTTATCTAATTCTAAGCAATTTCATGCATGTGACCTGATGAATGAGGGGGTGTGGCATGACATCATTGGGTGGGCAGGGCCAGGGATGCAAATGGCACTCTCCACAGCAAGGTCAGCAACGGGTGTGTTTTAATTTCCTTTTTTGAAATAAGAGTGCCAGGCTATCAGCCAGCAAATTATTCCCTTGTAATAAGCACGGCTCTGTTGAACATCTGAGATTATAGTGGCCCTTTAATGATACTGTCTACGCACCATTAGCTGTACATAACTGCCCATTCATCAGCTGCAGGTGGTCATAGATGCTGTGTAATATCATTATTTTTTTTAATGAATGGCTATGTAGTTTATTAGGTATGTGATCATTGTTTTCAGCAGGGACAGTAGATCACCAGACCACCATGCTTTGATCACTGGCCAATTAGAAGAGCTCCTGTCCAGTTAACAATATCCTGATGATATCTGCACTTTAATGTCATATGACCCACAAACACGCGGTGTTATTGGTTAATAATGTATGGAAAAAGTTGCTGAACTAAAGAATTGTCCAGAACAAGCTGATCTAGGCACTTGGAACAGTATCCCAGGCCGTATATCTACCCGGAGTGTTGGCCGCAGACTGATTCCTAAGTTCAGCTTTATGTTCAGTTTATACGCAGAGCAGCAGAGGCGCAGGCCTCCATGACAAGGGCATTTATATTTATGGCTTGTTAGACATGGGAAAGCCAGGGATATATTGCCTTGAAAACATTGCTTGGGACTCCAGGGAGCTGTTCCGTTTCATAGGTAGAACCTGCTTTTGCTACAGTGACTTTTGAATAGATTTTGAATAACCGCCCGGTTCCAAGACTGTATAGCTGGAGGCTCTCTTTATACGATGAGACGTGAGCTCCTTATGCGAGGAAAGAAGGACGAATTAGTCCATTCGTTTATTGTAATTGAAAGATTAAAAAATGACATGGTATCCATAACACTGAGTTACTCTATCAATATCATTTATTTAAATATATGTATGTGTATATATATATATATATATATATATATATATATATATATATATATAGACAAATACAAGAGTCCTCTGCACTCAACCCATTATCAATATATTTAAGACAGAGACATTTTGTGCATACTGCTACTGAAAAATGACTTACCCTTTATTTAAACAAAACAGGTATTGTTTGTCCATATATTGCAATATATTTAAGCTGGCCAACTACGTCAAAGTCATCCCATATCTGGCCAGTCCTACGCTTAATTTTCATCTGATTCATTAAGAATTCAATTGCTTAATTTTATATACGGTATATATATATATATATACACACATATAGCCTTAGCCGTAAAGCATGACAGAACTGCTGCTTTACAAGATGGAAACGTAACCATTATTTAGCACCCCTTTGAAAATCCAAATGTCACCTCCCTATGTATATGCTACCTTTCCTCTCTAAATCAAGAACCATTTTTACTGGCTAAAACACCACCCTGGTGGGGACCCTGCGTGGCATATGATGTGCCGATTGGCTGTATCAAAGGTGCCCACCCTTCCTGATTGGGTGTTGGTATCATTCTCCTTTTGTTATAGAGAACAGGAGATTTGCTCGTCCTGTGCAAGAGGCTACGAAAGAGTGAATGATCTGTCTCTCGGAAATTACTCTAATCCTCTACCTCGTGGCTCTGTGTGGGCAATCATCATGTTCGCTCCATTTCTTCTGCTGTGGCTCATGATTTAAGTGGCAGACAAAGAGAGAGAGAGAGAGCTCTTCTGCTGAAACGCTGCTTTATACGCATTGCAAGAGGCAGAATTTCTCTTCCACCCACCCCGCTCATCACTCTGTCTCATAATATTTGCCCTAAATCACCTCTCAAGCCAAAGTGGAAAACGTATACCGTAAATGTATATTTATTTTGCTTTGCATGTTCTAGATATTTGGGAGGTGTTTTGGCACACAAATAATTCATGGTCTGTCAGAACAGGCGGCTGCACTGGTCATATTAATGCTATTAATTAAATATGAAACACCCTTTTCTGCTTTCACTTATAAGCCAGACAGACTGTCTTTTATTATCACTGAATGCTGCATGCACCCAAGGGACCCCCCAGCAGAATGGGACAGGGAATCTAAAACATCATTTGCTGTTATTTTAAAGCACAGCTGTTAGATATTTCCAAACGTTCCTGGAAACGGGTTGGAACGAGAGAATTCTTTCGCCGATTTTCGTTGTGAAAATGATGCCTATAGACTTCAAAGAAAAAAAAATGTCATGCGTCAAAAAAAAAACGATGCATGCCAAAGAAAAATTCAACACACATTAAAAAAAATTGTCGCCCGTAGTCTTTAATGCATTTTGGCAAATTTTCGCCAACGACAAATTTTGGGCGAAGAGAAATGTGTCAAATTCGCCCCTTCCCTAGAAACAACTCTCTTTTTTCTTTACATATATACATTTTATTATCCTATGCAGCAAAACAAAGCCAGAGTTGGGTTCATTGGGGTCTCCAACCTCCTTAAAACAGAATGTAGCATCCCAGTGTATTGCTATAATTCTCCATTATTATATCAGTGCTTTCCAGCCCCAACCACATTATCTCATTCTCTCTTTCTGACAGCAGACTATTCTTGATGGCACTGTCTGCTCACACCCAAGATTGATTTCTGAAGGCGGCTGAATCTGAGCTGCTTGTCTGCTTTCCCTTGAATGCAGAACTAATGATCAGTGATGGTGATGGTTAAGGCTGTAATGTGCACAGTTTCCTTTTGACATGGTGTCCTCCCCTCCGGCCAACCTTCCAACTGCTCCTCATGAACCTCTAATTTGTCCCTTTGTGCTCCTTGGGGTCATAGTGGTGTTCTTAAAAGCTTTAAGCTGGAAGTTTACCAGGGAGAGAGTCCTGCAAAGAGATCAGAAACTGGCTCCAGATGAGGGTCCACCAAATGAACTTGATAAAGGATTCTTGGTGCTAAAGAGCTTTGAGACCTTCAGCCATAATATTTACCTAGAGGTCCCTCGGACTCCTCATTGCAATTTCCAAATAAGTCATTGGATTTCACATTTTAGGCCATGAGGTTGATTATACAAGGTACAGCTATGTAGTGGGGCGCACCCATGTTTATATGTTTAATATCTTGCGATTTTCCCATGCCTTCTGAAATGAAATTCACATTGTAATTTATAGTACAAATGTATATTTCCTTCCATCTGCTCTTGCTCTTTAGTTGACTTTAGTAGGAGCCTAAAGGTGACTATATACAGTATGCACAGATATTATCATACGAAATTTAGTTTCTTACGATATTCGAGGTGTGTATGGCGGGAGACGAGCTGACCATTATCGGCAGAAGATCAGACAGGTCGGAAGATCTAATATGCTCCTGAACATCGACCTCTGTTAACTGCTGAATCGTGAGATACAGGCAGAATTCTATTGTTTCTACCTGTATATCTGACAATTCAGCTGTAAGGGGTTATTTATCAAAGGTCGAGTTTTAGAGGTTTGTGAGGTTTCGAATGCTTTCTAATTTATGAAAAAACTCAAATGTAAAAAACTCAAATCAGTATAGTTGGGGCAAAAAAACCCTGAAAACTCAAATTATTGAGTTTTTGGCAAAAAAACAAACAAACCCACGAACGATTGAATTAATCGAGTTTTCGATCGAAATCCACCAAAAACCCCCCAAACATCATGAAGGCTACAAACATCTTCAGACGGTTGACGGGGCCTCTGCCATTGACTTCTACATGACCTCTACAGCCTTTAGATGGTGTATTTTTCAAATTCAAGCTATTTCCAGCTTTGGGGTATAATCCATGTCAAAAAAATAGAAATTGGCTTGAAAATTCGAGTTTTTACTGAAAAATACCCTTGAAAACTTGTATTTTTCAGGTAAAAATCAACTTGACCTTTGATAAATAACCTCCTTATGTCTGTACTGAAAATGAACGCTTGAAAGATTGTAATTGTTACATCTATGGCCACCTTAAGAACAGCTAAATACCTTACCCATCTATAGAGGTACTGGGTGTGGTACAGTGTTTGTTGACTTGTGAAATATCCAGGCTTGTCACCATGGAAAGTCATAATGGGGAGGATTCCCAGGGGATTTACGATGTTAAAAGTCTGTTTAAAAACCAGCTGGGAAACGGCTCAGGATTTGATGGATCTGCAGGGAGTTGTGCTTTATATAGTGACAGGGAAATGTGGAGATGAGCTGAATATTAGCCTTTGGGTGTGCAATGTTGCTCACAAGAGAGAACAATTTTGATAATCTCTCTACCAGTAAGGTGGGAGAACAAAGAGTTGAATTTCCATTTCCAAATAACATTTGCCATATAACTCTTTTTATACAATGCAAGGATTAATGGTGATCAATAAGACCTGAATCCCTTGGTTGAATCCCTTTGGCTGTTCCAAAGATATGAACAACCCTAGAACTTAATTAATGCAGCTTCTATTTATTAACTAGTTTGTACCTCAATGGACCCACCCATCTTCTGTGATGACATTGGTGGTCAAAAATATGGTTCCTATGGATAGTCTGTCTTTTAACTTGTAAATAGATGGATTATGGTTGAGTTCTGTTTTTTCATTGTTAGTGGCACATTTTATTCTGAGGGCTGAGGCTGAGGACCTCACCCTTTGAGTTTGGCAATGCACACCCTATATGGCTAAAAGTATGTGGACAGTTGGACACCCCTTGTAATTATTGAAATTGACTATCAAAGCTACACTACAGTTGGGAGTGGAAAACCTTAACTGGGTTGCATTGACCTTAACCCAGCTGAGCACCCATGGGATGAATTGGAACTGATGGTGACCCAGGCCTGATCCCCAACCTCTTATGAATGGAAGCGAATCCCACCAACAATGTTCCAACATTTAGTGGAAATCCTTCCCAGAAGAGTAGAGGCTGTTATAGCAGCTAAGGGAGGACCAACTTCATATTAACCCCCTTGTTTATGGAATGAACAGGCAGGTGTGTATGTACTTTTCGGCCATGTAGTGTATATAGAAGGGTGAAAGCCTGAAATGTAGAAATACTATTGGATTTGTAGGAAACAAACCTAAAATAACTGGAAAAGGAACCTTTATGTTGTTGGAGGTACTTTCTTTAGAATGTAACACCGCAGCTATTCTTGAGTCAGAAATGATGTTCCTGGCTCAAGATTTCTTTCAGGAGTGGGTGAGTCATGTTGAATGTAGGATTTGGTTAGACTCTTTTAGAAACAGTGCAATGCATGCGTATATACATATGTAAATATTTTATAATGACCCTGGGATTAGACTGTGGTTGAGATGAATCTGAATTTCCAACGCCGCCAAGTGGAGAGAACAACCTTTCAAATTGCTAATCCCCCTGTACACCAAGAAAACCTTCCCCCTTATGGTATGTAGGAGGACAGAGCTTCAATATTTGGGACCTAATTGCATTTCTTTGCAAATGTGTTCCAATACAGTCTTCCCAGCTGGCCGTTTGCTAACATTTATTATAGTTTTGCCCACATTAATTAAACAGCTTAATATATACCCAACCATTATATTGATCACTTATTATATTGATCTAAGCTATATAAAGCAACATTAATAATACATGTGTTCTATACAGTATAGCCTCAGGACATCTACCTACGCCTGCTGTGATGCTGTCACATTAGAAAGCTGTCATGCATTCCTCAGATAGCTGGCCTGGGCCATATGCCTGCAGATCCCTCTTGTTGCGATGGAGGGGAGAGGTGACGTCTACACACACTTGTGGTGTGGTTGAACTAAATCGGTGCTACAGGACTTGAAACAGTTGGTGTCCCATAACTGAAACCTGAAACTATTTCACAGAGAGGGTTGACCTTGTTACTGGGTTTACAGCATCAGTGCATAATTGTGATTAATGGTTCCTTTCCACCACGTCCAACCTTTGTACTTGAGTTCTACCACTTGAAATTCTTTATTTGTTCATCTTTTTTCCTATTTATGACTTGAACTGTGGACCTAAGGAGGCATGTTTGTACTGAATATGTAGTCCCATGGCAATATTATAGGGGGATGCAGCTCATGAAGCTCAGGACTGAAGACTTGTGCGTATGGAAAGACCAGAAGATGTTGAGTGTTGAGATGTTATAAAATCTACTGGGTTTGATCTGGTATAAGGTCTTAAGCAGGGGCGTAACTATAGAGGAAGCAGACCCTGCGGTTGCAGGGGGGCCCAGGAGTGTAGGGGGCCCAGTAAGACCCTAGTTAATTAGCAATTTTAATATATCTTGGTAAAATAGGCCAACTTATAAATATTTTGGGGCCCTAAATTGAATTTGCTATGGGGCCCAGTAACAACTAGTTACACCACTGGTCTTAAGGTGGCCATACACGGGCATACTTTTATCGTTCTGCGATGAACGATTGTATCGATAACTGATTGTCTGACTATTATTTTACCATACGCCATCCACGGAGAACGATAATATGAACAGATATAATTGTATAATCTGCTTCGCGTACGGACGAACGTTGTTCAACAAACAAGGAGTGGTGCTAGCATTGTGTCACTGTCTGTAGTATATAGTCAATTTCTCCTTCCCTGCACCATGCAGACATATGGATTTATGTTTTGCTATGGCATAATAAACTTCTTTCACATATGAGGTGATAGGGTGATATTCCTGCAGTCAGCACCAATTTATTTCTTTACATAGTTCATATGGTTACGAATGAAGCTTTCAGCAAAGAACGTTCGGGTCCTTCCGTATATGTCCGTTGTTCCGTATATGTTCGTTGGCTTGTGCTACAATCCTGACATGCGCAAAGATGGATTTTATCCCTGAACGACTAAAATTTTTAAACTCATGCGATCAATTTTGCGAACAATAATGTTGAGACGATCGTTCGTCCGATGATCGTTCGTACACCATCAACCATCCGATAGGTTATCGATATTATCGGAACGTTCGTTTGGAAGTAAAAAACTGCCCGTGTTTGGCCACCTTTAGTTTGGCCACTTTATTTTTATCTCCTTGTGCTGCCAGTCCCAGAATAATTTAGGGTCAGGGTCATACATGCATTTTATGTCCTTGATCTTGCTCAGACAAGGAACAAGCACCATGGCAAAGGCATTTAGACACTTTCTGATGGATACCTAGGCTTCATATTCTCAATTTATATGTTATTCAGCCAATATTCAACTGCTTTGGGGTTTACATGGAAGGCTTTGGGGTTCTGCAGCACCCAGCTGGTGCACCCGTTCAGCCTGCTCTGATGAATTGTGTGTAGCCTTCACTCAATGGTAATCCCAAGAT